>CAXHSM010000973.1:0-151597 GCA_964019185.1 Maratus speculifer | reverse complement strand
CACGTGTGAAGGTACATTCATCGGTGAAAAGCACAGTTCGTCCAAAATGTGGATTTAGCGCGTTCTGCTGCAGAAACCAGCGGGCGAATTCAATACGATTTGGATAATCCCCTGGAGACAGTTTCTGGACTCGTTGCACATGAAACGGGAGCAAATGTTCATCCTTCAGTACCCTCCAAGTCATGGACTGTGAGGTATCCACCTGCCTAGCCACTGTTCGTGTACTTGTACTTGGCTGCGCCGCTACTACATCCAGAATGGCTTCTGCAGCAACTACTGATTCGTCCTTTTTTGCACGACCTGCATTCGACCGGGAAGCGAGAAATGATCCCGTCTCACACAACTGTCTGTGCAAGCACTCGAAAGTTTTGCGGTTAGGCAACCGCCTGTTGAGAAATCGCTCTCCGTACATTCGTTGTGCCTCTGCACCATTTCCATCTGCCGCGCCGTAAATTAAATGCATCTCAGCCTTTTCCTTATTCGTGAAGGGCACCATCTTCCGATTTATTACTACAGCGACTTACACTTGACTCACCGTTCAGTGGTTTTTATGCCTGAATCGTGTCGAAATTTTGCATACGTGTTCTTCTTCTTCCCCATTTGACATTTGCATACTTTCTGTCTCCTTCTTCACCCGGTGACTAGCGTCAGGAATGGAGCTTTAACGTTTGCATGAGCGACGTTTCCAACTGTGCCAGTGCCTTTATGAGTGAATTCCGACTATGCAGTCCTTGACGAAAGTTGTATTTTTGCCTCGTATCACAGCACAGAATCGTTGGGCATGGTTAAGTAGTGCAAACTGAACTATGTTCAGAAGTTGAAATTTGAACCCCCTCCCCTCGCTACTGAACCACGCTCAGCGAATCAGATTTTGAGCTGAAAATTTAAGTTTAAGTCTAAGCTTTAGAAAGCATTTAATGAGACACAAAAAATAACGGTATAAAATAGTTGTTCGTTACTCCAAAGTTTAAAGCGCCCTCTATCGGAATTTTTTGAAACTTTTCTTTAAATTTTTTTTTCAAGAAAATACTGACATAAAGAATAATTTTAGCAAAACGCGGCAGTAGTTAGAGCCTAATCTACGACACAAAGATCGGGAATAACTGATTTTTGTTCTGGGGGGAGAAGGGTTTCAAATTTCAAATTTCAGTTTACGCTACTTAACTACTCGTTAGGACTCAGATTTTTAGATCAAAATTTAAGTTTAAGTCTAAGCTTTCGAAATCATTTAAAGAAATACAAAAAATAACGTTAAAAAATAGTTGTTTGTTACTCCAAAGTCTAAAGCGCCCCCTATCGGCATTTTTTAAAATTGAACTTTAAAATTTTATTTCAAGAAAATAATGGCAAAAAGAAAATTTTTTGCAAAAACCGCAAACGAATCGACCAATTTTTCCAATTTTTATAATCATTTGAAATTTCGGACCCTAAACTTTAATGCCCCCTATCTCCTTGGGAATACGTCTGGGACCCTCAGTCTCCTATTTAATATTATTTGTCTTTAAGTGTACTATAACCCCTTAAAGGTCTGTCCATCTTTTATGAATCACCCTGTATAGACACAAGTTGGCTTAAAAACGTACGTAACGTTGTCAAAAGTGAAAATCCTTCAAAATTAAGCAGTCAATAGAAATTTTCCTTATGAAAAATTCTACAATATCAAAAATTCTCATACGCTAACATGTATAAAAACGAAGAAATTAAAATAAAATGTTTTACAGTTAAAAATTCATAGTATTAATGAAAGCAGATTTCAAATGTTTTTCCAGAAAATAGGATTTTGAAGAAGTAACTTTCTTCAATCTCTCTTCAAATATATTATTCTAAAATAGCTATCAAAGATTATCTGATGTTAATTACAACGATTGGAAACATGCATAGTTCAAACAACTTTAAAAAACACCAGTGGCTATTGGAAATTGTAAAAACATCTTTAAAAGAGTTTTTAGTTGAAAAATTAAAAATATTTTGTAAAAGTTTGCTTCGAAAATATCTTATTAGGCAGTCTTAGATCATAAATAAAAAATTAAAATGCGCCAAAACATAAAATAACGTTTTCGTTTAATAAAGATGCAAAAATAATATAAAAAAATATTGTTACTTTCAAATATCTGTTTTATAAAATAATACTTCGCGAGTCCAAACAAAGCATGGCTTTTGCTAGTTTATTTATTTATTTTTTAAAGAAAACTCATAAAATAGTAAATTGTTTAATTTGTATTGCGCTCCATAGACACATCAGGAAGCATGTATGAAGAATGCAATTGTTCGAAAGTTTATTATTAATTTCTTACTCAACTCAAAATTAATTACTCATATCTGGTTTTAAACAGTTTATTCTCATGAGAACACTCATCTCAAATTCTTTCGAGCATAGATAATTTAACAAAACACAACTCCAATAAAAACCGTAGCATTTTTTCACATATACTCATAAAAAAGCATTCTAATCAAACTCAAAAACAAAAAGAATATTGTTTCACACAGCTTAGGTAAAAACTGAAGAAATAAACAGATAATGTATTTATCACAAATTATCGTTTGCACAGAAAACTTTTTACATTTTGAAATAATTAGGTATATCTTGGTTGCTAGGTGACATAGCCAGTAGAAAATTAAATAGCATTTTAACAAACATACCGCCCCTCTTGAAACCTCTGAGGGGGGGGGGGGGTTAAAACTAAAACACTGGAATTACATCCATTGTAAAAAATATAAATAACAATACAATTAAATACAATATAAATGAGTCACAGTTAAGTTAAATTTAAGCAAATATTTAAACAATTTTACATAATACATAATAAATAAAGAAATTTTACAATAATGTACACTTTCTTATAAAAACTGAATTACTTTTCAAAAGGTAATACAGCAATTTTGGATACTGCTCTTTTATATATTCCATTTGGGGTTTTTATATTTACAACTCTTACTCTATTATCATTACCAAAAATTACCTCTACAATTCTCCCTAATAACCATTTAGACACTGGAAGATCATCTTCCTTTATTACAACCATATCTCCTATTTTGAGGTTGTTTTTTGATATCATCCACTTATGCCTTTGCTTGCAATGTACTTAAATAACTATTTTTCCACTTTTTCCAGATGGTCTGAACCATTTTAGTGGTCTTTTGCCATAAGTTAAGTCTATTATCTTCAATATTACTGAGGTCAGATTCAGCAATGGCATTAAGTGGGCCAATGTAGTGGAAAATAAGAAAATGTCCCGGGGTCAAGACCTCCAAGTCATCAATATCTGTACTCAAGGGAGTAAGCGGGCGCGAATTTAAGATACCTTCAAATTTGGACAATTATAGTTAACATTTCTTCATAAGTTAATTTAGAGTTACCCACAACACGTTTAAAGTGATACTTGAAGGACTTCACTCCCGATTCCCATAAACCTCCAAAATTTGGAGCTCTAGGGGGAATAAATTCCCAAGCAATACCTTCAGATAACAAGTAATTAGTAAGGTTCTGGTCTGGTTTGTTTACCAATTCATGCAACCTTTTAAGCTCTACATTAGTCTTCACAAAACTGCCTGCATTATCACTGAAAATTTTTCGAGGTTTGCCTCGTCTGGCAAAAAACCTCTTTAATGTGGCAATAAAAGCCTCAGACGTTAAATCAGTAACTAATTCCAAATGCACTGCCTTTGTTACCATACAAATAAAAATACAAACATAAACTTTATGAAAAATACCTTTACGTTGACCTTTATATCGAATCAAAAATGGACCACAGAGATCAGTTCCTCAGCAATTAAAAAGAAAATCTACATTTATTCTTTCTTTCTGGAGCTCGTCCATAATTTGCTCTAACAATTTAGGTTTGGCCCTAAAGCATGTAATACATTTATATTCAATTTTTCTGCAGATAGCCCTACCGTTTAACGGCTAAAATTCTCTTCGAATACAATAAAGTAAATTTTATGTAGATATATGTAGATATTTTTTGTGATAAAACTCAATAATTAATTCTGTTAACTTGTGCTTAGAGGGCAGTACAATTGGATGTTTTTGGGCATAATTTACCCAGCTATTTTGGAGACGACCTCCAACTCTGATTAAATTATTTTTATCCAAGAAAGGATTTAATGAAAGTAATCTACTATTTTTTGGTAACTCCTTACCCTTAGATAACAATGTGAATTCAGAACTGAAGTCTTTTTCTTAAACAGATTTTATGATAAACTGCTCAACTTTCTTCAATTCAGCAGATGTTAACTTACCTGAATACCTTTCTTTTGGCTTCTTTACATTCTAAATGAACCTGAAAACATAGCTAAGAATTCTTATTAATTTAGCATAATTATTATTCAATTGCAAAAAGTAGTCAATAAAAGATGAACAGTCTGATATTAAAAGTGTAGTCTCTGAAAAAGTCTTTGAAGCTGTATTTTTAAGTTCACTTATGTATAGATCCTTATCATTTTGCTCAAGTTCAACAATATTTGAAGAATGTTTAGTTTGTTGTGTTAGGAATAGTGGACCCTTCCACCATAAGCTACTCTGGAGAAGTTTGTCTGGATCTACACCTCGTGACACAAGATCAGCAGGATTGTCAGAAGAAGCCACATGTCCCCAATGACTGATATCAGAAAGATTCTGAATCTTAGCCACACGTGATGACACAAATGTTTTTAAGTCACACGGCTGTTTTCGAATCCAACATAATACATTAGTATTATCTGAATAATAGTAGACAGCTTCTTTAGGAACTTTTAAGGTTTTGGCAGCCTTATTCATCAATTTGGCTAATAAAACTGCCCCACAGAGCTCCAAGCGAGGAATAGTGATTGTTTTGGTTGGTGCAACTCGACTTTTACTGCAAAGCAACTGAGAAATTTGCTCGCCTGAAGAATTTGAAGGCACAGCATACAATGCCACACCGTAGGCTTTCTCCGAAGCATCTGAAAAGCCACAAATTTTAATTTGCACTGGATTATTTGTAAAAATGTATCTAAAAGCATTTATATTGTTGATGGCTCTTAATGATTCTAAAAACTGCAACCAATCATCAAGCTCAGCTGTAGGGAGATTTTCATCCCAACCAATTTGCAGTCTCCACAGTCTTTGTAGGAAAATTTTTGCTTTCATCGCAACTGGTCCTAGTAGACCCAAGGGGTCGAAAATACGAGCAATATTTGACAGCACACTTCTTTTAGTTACCTTGGTTTGCTCACTGAATGATACACTAAAAGTAAAAGTATCATCATTGGCATTCCAACAAAGTCCTAGTGCCTTAGTTTCACTCATATTTTCAAAAGTGTAATTCTCATTTTTAAAGGCTGGCTCCATTAATTCTGGATGGTTACTAAACCATTTATGTAAATTCATGCCGCACGTATTTAATAGTTGAATAAGCTCAATTTGCAATCTCTTAGCCGATTTTAGGTCAGCTGCTCCGGTCAAGACATCGTCCATATAAAAGTCTGATTGTACCACACCAGAAGCATACAGAAATTGATATTCACCATCTATACCAAGCTGTTTAAGGCAGCGCATGACTAAATAAGAGGCACTAGTTGTGCCATATGTGACGGTACATAGTCTGTAATATTTCATCTCACCATTTACAGTATCTTTCCAAACTATGCGCTGTAAATCACGTTGACTTTTATTGATAAGTATCATGCAATACATCATTTTTACATCTGCTGTAAATGCATAGAGGTTTGTACGAAATCTAAGTATTATGCTAAACAAATCATCTTGAATGATACTTCCATTCAGCTGTATGGAATTTAGGGATTCTCCTGATGAAGTTGCATGTGAACCATTAAAGACAACTCTCAATTTTGTAGAACTTTTATCTTGGCGATAAACAGCATGATAAGGTAGATAATTCGCATGTATTGACTCATCTGTTTTCTCTACTTCCTCCATATGGCCTAACTCTCTATACTTCGCCATAAATGCGCAATATAACTCTAAAAGATTTGGATTTTTGACTAGCCTATTCCAAAGTGAATTTAATCTAATTTCCGCAAATTGCTTTGACTCTCCCAAAGAACTAGGATTTTTTTTCAACGGCATTTGTACTATGAATTTGCCCATTATATCTCTCTGATGTGTGTTTATAAAGTGGGTGTCGCATGCTAATTCTTCTGCATTTCTCAATGGTGTACTTTCTTCTACTCTTTCAATTTCCCAAAATTTTTTCATTTCAAAATTTAAATCTGTTTCAGTAATTAACCCACAATGTATTTGTTCCTGATCGTTACAATCGTAAACACTCCCACTTACTATGCAACCGATCACCGTATTTTGCAGTATTAATTTAGAATTTGGTAACTTCATACGACCCACCTTTATCAATTCTAGAAATACTTCAGCTCCTAGCAAAAGATCTATTTTCCCTGGTCTATTAAATTCAGGATCAGCAAGAATAATAGACTCTGGAATTCCTAGCTCTGAAATATTAATATATTTCGAGGGCATAATTTGCGAAATCTTTGGTATGATAAGGAAATCTAACTCCCGACTATAATCTCCCGAATTATTACTGATCAAGGCAGTAGTTTTATTTTTTACCGCTACAGAGGCTCCACTTAAACACAATACCGAAATATTACTTTTTTCTTTTCGAATTCCTAATCTTTCAACTAACTGCAATGTTAAAAAATTGCTCATTAACACTAGAAGCGCCGTTGGGGTCATTTCGCATTTTTTTTCAATTTCCAATGCTTTATTTCAACATGTAAGCGAACACCGCAGCTCATATTTTTTTACTTTTTCTAAAATTATATTAAGCGTACTGTGACAATGTTTCATCTTTCTATATTAATTATTTAAAAAAATAATCAAAGAAATACCTAAAACAGCCAACAGGTGTCATTTTGACCCCCATAAGAAAAATGATAAATTTTCAAGACAAAGTCTGTTTCTGAATTCGCTATATCTCTGTTTTGATTACTGCGCATGGGGAAACACACATTTCTTATCTCGATGACAAAAAAGAGAAAAATAAACTTCAGTTTTACTTTGTTTCGATGACGCATAGCGACGCGGGGAGGGGGGGGGTGTTGGGGTAGTCTTCTCTTTATTGCGCGCGCGCCTTCAATTAGGGGGGGGGGCGTTCTTCTAAGCATACTGACTCTTCTCTGAAATGCGCACGCATCCTAGCAACGCTGGCGTACTACAGAATTTTTGGAGGGAAAATCGTTCTTCTAGACTCTAGAGATACGGCCGAAAACGAAATTTGAAACCATTTTCCAAGCAGTGTTTTTCTCAAAGATTTCGATTGCGACAAAAGTGTAGTCTTTTTCCTTTATAAAAAAATGCGGAGAGGATTGAGTATACAGGAGTGCCTTGCGCTCCTGGAGCAGTTAGATTCAGATATGAGTGGTGATGACAGTAATGATGAAGATTTTCGCATAGATAATGTGAATTTACAGAATGCGTCGTCTTCTGAAAGCAGTGACAGTGATGCTGTAGAATATATTACCAATGCGATTTCCCCTGTTTCTCGAGGATCAGGAACCTCACGTGGACGTGGACGTGCGCAAAAAAGAGGTAATAAGATATCTAATCTTTCTGTAGTCAGCAGTAACGAAAAGTACACGTCATCCAGCGGTATTCTTTGGACTCTGATGAACCTTAGTATACCTACTTCTACTACAGGTCGCACACCAGCTCGAAATATTATAAAAAATGCTAGTGGACCAACACCTTATGCTCGTCGCAACATTGGGGCTAATCCAGCTTCAGCCTGGCGTTTGATGGTGTCTGAAACAATGGTGAAACACATTCAAACATGCACAGTTGCTGAAGCACGACGTCAGCTAGGAGATGACAGCAACTGGTATGTTACTCTGGTAGAACTGGATGCTTTTTTCGCCCTCTTATACGCCCGTGGGGCACTAGGTCATTCCAAGCTTTGTGCAGATGACTTATGGAATAAACGTTGGGGACCACCTGTGTTCAAAGAGACAATGCCACGCAATCGTTTCCGTGAAATCATGCGATATCTCAGATTCGATCTGCGAAGTAGCAGATCGGAACGCCTGGCCACGGACAAATTTGCTCTCGCTTCAGAAACTTGGAAGAAGCTGATTGAAAATTGTTATTTATGTTATAATCCTAGTGAAGAAATAACCGTCGATGAACAGTTGTTGCCTTGTAAGTCAAGGTGCAGATTCATCCAATACATGGCAAATAAACCGGACAAATTCGGCATCAAGTTCTGGCTAGCAACTGATGTAAATTCGAAATATGTGTTAAATGGCTATCCTTATTTAGGTAAGGACGAAGAGCGGCCAACTGATTTACAACTTGGAGAAAGTGTAGTGCTGAAATTACTACAACCATATGTAAACTCCGGTCTCAATGTCACTACTGACAATTTTTTCACGTCTGTAAAGCTTACCGATGAACTTTCGTCAAAGAAAACCACAATCGTTGGGACGATGCGTCTAAACAAGAAAGAATTACCTCCTATTGCCCGCGACATATCTTCCCCACGATACTCATTTTCTGCACTGAAAAATGGAAATAAAATACTCACGATATACAGGTGCAAGAACAAAAAGAATGTCGTGATTCTGAGCACTATGCACACGAATGTGTTTGCAGAAAGTAGTGTAAAGAAGAAGCCGAACACTGTTGTTTACTACAATAAAACTAAATGTGGTGTAGATGTAGCAGATCAGATGCTACGAAAATATTCTACAAGATGTGGAACTCGCAGATGGCCTCTTCACGTCTTTTATAACGTCCTTGATATTGCTGCACTAAATGCTTGGATAATTTTCAAGGAATGCTCAAAAACTTCAATTTCACGTCGGGAATTTATTCTTGCCCTTGTGGAAGAATTGAGAAGTAGCGCGTTGCGCAACAGATGCCCCTCAATTGATCGACCACAGACCATGAAGCGAAAGAAATGTGCTTTTCAACATTGCAAGGGACGAAATAAAACTTCTGCAAGCTGTGAGGGATGTCAGAAACCAATTTGTGGTAAGTGTGTTGATGTCACCATCAAGCACGTATATTGTATTACTTGTGCTAATGTCTAAATAACTTTGGAACACATTTATATGCTTATTCAGGAATTATGTTTTTTATTTTCTCTCTTTGAAACATGCTGTGCGCTAATTTCTATTATTTGTATTTGTATTTTTTGTTTCTTTTCTTATCAATTTTATTGTGTAATATTATATATATATATATATATATATATATATATATAATTAAATCTATTGTATTTGTGTACTATTGTGTACTAAAAGATTTTGAATTATACATTGTCTTTTATATACTGTAATTTCAAACGAATGTAAAAATTGGGATAAACGATCTCTAAAAACTAAATAAATAAAAAAGAAAAAGTTATAAAACCTTTAAAAACTTTTATATTTTTCAATTTAAACCTCATTTATCATTTAAAAAATATATTTATTTTAATATGGCTTGAATTTCTCACGGGGGGGTCAAATTGACACCAAACGGCGGTTTTAGGTATGTCCAAAATCCGGCTGTTCTAGTGTTAAACCATTGTCCAATAAAGCACGCACCGGAACTTTATTTCCGAATTTATCTCTCATATAAACAATAGCAGTGGAAAGAAGAACTGTTTTAACATTATTCGATCTCACATTTGAAGTACCAGTGAAATTTTGAATTTGGTTATTTAACTCAAATGGTATGGCGTCAACGTTTAATGTTGGTTTACTTTCATTCGTTGACAATGCATTTGGCATTTCCTTATCACTATAATTTTTTGTGTTTCCCATCGCATTGGAATTTCTCTCACGCCTATCAAAACAAAGAAGTATATTGTGGCGTTTATGGCATTTTGAACACAAGAATGTTGAGTTACATTTTTTGACGCAGTGAAATTCTGAAAGACAGTTAAAGCACATATTGTTTTTTTTAACAAATTCTACTCTTTCCTGTACATTAATTTTTTGAAATTTGGGACTTTTAAAAACACTGATTTTCCTGGTTACATACAACACATTTGCGCATATTTTTCTCATTTAAACTCGCAACCATGGATGTTACCTTTGAAAAGCTATGCTTTGTTTGGCTTTCGTTTTGAAAATTTCGTTTTGTATTTACTTGTTTGGACGCACTTAGTGTACGCGCGTGGTCTCTCAAGAATTCTAGCAATTCAGTTAAACTCGGTAAATTATCCCGCTGAAGATGTCTTTCCCACCACATTTTTGTATTTACATCTAATTTTTGAGCCAAAATATAAGAAAACATTGTAGTAGAAAACCCCTCAACTTTTTGTTCTAAAATCTCTAACGACCTAATACATTCATTTGTTATATCTATCAGATTTAATAATGCTGCTGGAGACTCATTCTGAATAACAGGAATATTTAAAAAACGTTTTAAATGCGCGTAAACTTGTTCGCTCGAATTTGAAAACCATTCTTCCAAAAGCGACCATGCAACTTCATAATTAGAATCCACGATTGAAATAGATTGAATTATACGAAAGGCATCTCCTCAATGAAGACTTCAAATATTGTAATTTCATTGCCCCTGACAAATTAGAATTTTCATGTACAGTAGCCTTAAATATATCCTTAAAAGAAAGCCACTCATGCAAATTACCCGTAAATACAGGAAGAGTTAACTTCGACAATTTTATGTTATTTTCAGCCTTTGTGGCGTTTTCTAAATTAACAGTTTGCAATTTCATTTTTGATAACTTTTTGGTAAGTTCAAATTCCATTATTTCTAATATTTCATTAATTTCTTCGTTTTCCTTAATAAAATCCTCAATTTCATCTTCTTTACTTATCTTATAAATAGACTCAAATAACTCAGATAAGTTTTTCTCTACCTTATTCCGTTTCTCCTTTAGGAGAATTAATTCATTTAATTCTAGCTCAGAATTCGATAATTTTTCTTTTAATTTTGTCAAGTTTGTTTTGAAAATTTTCTTTTTTGCTTTTAATTCTTTCATACTCATTTTTAATGAATAAAAATTAAATGGGTGCACTTACCCCTCTTGACTCTTTAAAAGATGATTTCTAGATACAAAGAAATAGGAAAACACAACAAAATATTCACCATTTATCCTTCAGTCATTGACGTAGAACAACAACTCGCTGATTTTTCTCCGTAGAGACGGACCATATGAAGACTGCAATTTTTCGAAAGTTTATTATTAATTTCTTACTCAACTCAAAATTAATTACTCATATCTGGTTTTAAACAGTTTATTCTCATGAGAACACTCATCTCAAATTCTTTCGAACATAGATAATTTAACAAAACACAACTCCAATAAAAACCGTAGCATTTTTTCACATATACTCATAAAAAAGCATTCTAATCAAACTCAAAAACAAAAAGAATATTGTTTCACACAGCTTAGGTAAAAACTGAAGAAATAAACAGATAATGTATTTATCACAAATTATCGTTTGCACAGAAAACTTTTTACATTTTGAAATAATTAGGTATATCTTGGTTGCTAGGTGACACAGCCAGTAGAAAATTAAATAGCATTTTAACAAACATACCGCCCCTACTATACTTGATCACGCTTCTTCTAAGTATTCTAATAAAATAGCAGCTACTACAAAACGACGCCACACCGCCCCTGTAAACAAGTATATCATTTTATAAACATATCCAAATTTCCATAATGTCATAACTTTTTGTTTAACTTGTGCTGTCTTTAATAATGTGAATTTTTGTTTAATTTCTTTAAAAGATAAACAAAATTGCATTGCTAATTGGTCTCTATTACACAAATGTACTTGAATGGAAAAGGATTATAATCAAGTATTACTGTAAATAAAAACAAGATTGATTGAAAATTTGGTGGACAAAGTTTGAAATTTCAAACCTTTATCACTTTAATTAAAAACATTCTTAACGTTATTTATATGTGTAACGAAAGAATAAGATTTGAATATAAGGGGGGGGGGGGAAGTATAAGTTACATTAGAAATTCCCGAAAATTTTAAAAAGTAAAATTTTGATAAAAATTTAAATACTTAAATGCTTAATTTTTTTAAATCTGAAAAGAATGTTTTCATTATTCCGCAAAATCGTTTGCACAGATGACACTTAAACATTTTAAAAGAATTGTATTATGGATTTTTTTTCTTTTTTTGTAAAGTGGCAACAAATAAAATTAATTGTTAAATGTGTTATATAAATGAAAAATTAAAAGAGCTGCGTGAAGTTGTTGTCTCGATTCAAGCTCTTATAAATCTACTAAAGCAAAGTTGGCCGATTCAGAAACGACAAATAGACTTTAACCATTTCTTACTTTATTATTTGGATCTAAAGTAATGTTACGTTCTTATTTGTGGACCGAAAAAGGTTTAGTGAACGGGACTTTAGACTTTGTTGCACGTATTAAAGAAAATCACAAGCCACCAGACCAGATATCGCGAATAATCATGGATAAATTTGAATACTGCAGTCATTTAACGTATAAGAATTGGTGCGTACCAATTCCCCCAATAATTAAATTCTGGAAAAATGGAAGCATAAATTGCTCAAGGAAAGAATTTCTTCTGCAGTTAGCTTTTGCTGTTACAATTCATAAATCCCAAGGTTTAACATTAGATGAAGCAGTTGTAGATATTGAGGATATATAGACACAAGTTGGCTTAAAAACGTACGTAACGTTGTCAAAAGTGAAAATCCTTCAAAATTAAGCAGTCAATAGAAATTTTGCTTATGAAAAATTCTACAATATAAAAAATTCTCATACGCTAACATGTATAAAAACGAAGAAATTAAAATAAAATGTTTTACAGTTAAAAATTCATAGTATTAATGAAAGCAGATTTCAAATGTTTTTCCAGAAAATAGGATTTTGAAGAAGTAACTTTCTTCAATCTCTCTTCAAATATATTATTCTAAAATAGCTATCAAAGATTATCTGATGTTAATTACAACGATTGGAAACATGCATAGTTCAAACAACTTTAAAAAACACCAGTGGCTACTGGAAATTGTAAAAACATCTTTAAAAGAGTTTTTAGTTGAAAAATTAAAAATATTTTGTAAAAGTTTGCTTCGAAAATATCTTATTAGGCAGTCTTAGATCATAAATAAAAAATTAAAATGCGCCAAAACATAAAATAACGTTTTCGTTTAATAAAGATGCAAAAATAATATAAAAAAATATTGTTACTTTCAAATATCTGTTTTATAAAATAATACTTCGCGAGTCCAAACAAAGCATGGCTTTTGCTAGTTTATTTATTTATTTTTTAAAGAAAACTCATAATAAAATAGTAAATTGTTTAATTTGTATTGCGCTCCATAGACACATCAGGAAGCATGTATGAAGAATGCAATTGTTCGAAAGTTTATTCGATAGATCGTAAGAATTCGATAATTTTTCTTTTAATTTTGTCAAGTTTGTTTTGAAAATTTTCTTTTTTCCTTTTAATTCTTTCATACTCATTTTTAATGAATAAAAATTAAATGGGTGCACTTACCCCTCTTGACTCTTTAAAAGATGATTTCTAGATACAAAGAAATAGGAAAACACAACAAAATATTCACCATTTATCCTTCAGTCATTGACGTAGAACAACAACTCGCTGATTTTTCCCCGTAGAGACGGACCATATGAAGACTGCAATTTTTCGAAAGTTTATTATTAATTTCTTACTCAACTCAAAATTAATTACTCATATCTGGTTTTAAACAGTTTATTCTCATGAGAACACTCATCTCAAATTCTTTCGAACATAGATAATTTAACAAAACACAACTCCAATAAAAACCGTAGCATTTTTTCACATATACTCATAAAAAAGCATTCTAATCAAACACAAAAACAAAAAGAATATTGTTTCACACAGCTTAGGTAAAAACTGAAGAAATAAACAGATAATGTATTTATCACAAATTATCGTTTGCACAGAAAACTTTTTACATTTTGAAATAATTAGGTATATCTTGGTTGCTAGGTGACACAGCCAGTAGAAAATTAAATAGCATTTTAACAAACATACCGCCCCTCTTGAAACCTCTGAGGGGGGGTTTAAAACTAAAACACTGGAATTACAACCATTGTAAAAAATATAAATAACAATACAATTAAATACAATATAAATGAGTCACAGTTAAGTTAAATTTAAGCAAATATTTAAACAATTTTACATAATACATAATAAATAAAGAAATTTTACAATAATGTACACTTTCTTATAAAAACTGAATTACTTTTCAAAAGGTAATACAGCAATTTTGGATACTGCTCTTTTATATATTCCATTTCGGGTTTTTATATTTACAACTCTTACTCTATTATCATTACCAAAAATTACCTCTACAATTCTCCCTAATAACCATTTAGACACTGGAAGATCATCTTCCTTTATTACAACCATATCTCCTATTTTGAGGTTGTTTTTTGATATCATCCACTTATGCCTTTGCTGCAATGTACTTAAATAACTATTTTTCCACTTTTTCCAGATGGTCTGAACCATTTTAGTGGTCTTTTGCCATAAGTTAAGTCTATTATCTTCAATATTACAGAGGTCAGATTCAGCAATGGCATTAAGTGGGCCAATGTAGTGGAAAATAAGAAAATGTCCCGGGGTCAAGACCTCCAAGTCATCAATATCTGTACTCAAGGGAGTAAGCGGGCGCGAATTTAAGATACCTTCAAATTTGGACATAGTTAACATTTCTTCATAAGTTAATTTAGAGTTACCCACAACACGTTTAAAGTGATACTTGAAGGACTTAACTCCCGATTCCCATAAACCTCCAAAATTTGGAGCTCTAGGGGGAATAAATTCCCAAGCAATACCTTCAGATAACAAGTAATTAGTAAGGTTCTGGTCTGGTTTGTTTACCAATTCATGCAACCTTTTAAGCTCTACATTAGTCTTCACAAAACTGCCTGCATTTTCACTGAAAATTTTTCGAGGTTTGCCTCGTCTGGCAAAAAACCTCTTTAATGTGGCAATAAAAGCCTCAGACGTTAAATCAGTAACTAATTCCAAAAGCACTGCCTGTGTTACCATACAAATAAAAATACAAACATAAACTTTATGAAAAATACCTTTACGTTGACCTTTATATCTAATCAAAAATGGACCACAGAGATCAGTTCCTAAGCAATTAAAAGGAAAATCTACATTTATTCTTTCTTTCTGGAGCTCGTCCATAATTTGCTCTAACAATTTAGGTTTGGCCCTAAAGCATGTAATACATTTATATTCAATTTTTCTGCAGATAGCCCTACCGTTTAACGGCCAAAATTCTCTTCGAATACAATAAAGTAAATTTTATGTAGATATATGTAGATATTTTTTGTGATAAAACTCAATAATTAATTCTGTTAATTTGTGCTTAGAGGGCAGTACAATTGGATGTTTTTGGGCATAATTTACCCAGCTATTTTGGAGACGACCTCCAACTCTGATTAAATTATTTTTATCCAAGAAAGGATTTAATGAAAGTAATCTACTATTTTTTGGTAACTCCTTACCCTTAGATAACAATGTGAATTCAGAACTGAAGTTTTTTTCTTAAACAGATTTTATGATAAACTGCTCAACTTTCTTCAATTCAGCAGATGTTAACTTACCTGAATACCTTTCTTTTGGCTTCTTTACATTCTAAATGAACCTGAAAACATAGCTAAGAATTCTTATTAATTTAGCATAATTATTATTCAATTGCAAAAAGTAGTCAATAAAAGATGAACAGTCTGATATTAAAAGTGTAGTCTCTGAAAAAGTCTTTGAAGCTGTATTTTTAAGTTCACTTATGTATAGATCCTTATCATTTTGCTCAAGTTCAACAATATTTGAAGAATGTTCAGTTTGTTGTGTTAGGAATAGTGGACCCTTCCACCATAAGCTACTCTGGAGAAGTTTGTCTGGATTTACACCTCGT
This sequence comes from Maratus speculifer, assembly GCA_964019185.1. NCBI lineage: Eukaryota > Metazoa > Arthropoda > Arachnida > Araneae > Salticidae > Maratus > Maratus speculifer. The sequence continues at coordinate 135,741 of CAXHSM010000973.1, read as the reverse complement.
GACACAAGATCAGCAGGATTGTCAGAAGAAGCCACATGTCCCCAATGACTGATATCAGAAAGATTCTGAATCGTAGCCACACGTGATGACACAAAAGTTTTTAAGTCACACGGCTGTTTTCGAATCCAACATAATACATTAGTATTATCTGAATAATAGTAGACAGCTTCTTTAGGAACTTTTAAGGTTTTGGCAGCCTTATTCATCAATTTGGCTAATAAAACTGCCCCACAGAGCTCCAAGCGAAGAATAGTGATTGTTTTGGTTGGTGCAACTCGACTTTTACTGCAAAGCAACTGAGAAATTTGCTCGCCGGAAGAATTTGAAGACACAGCATACAATGCCACACCGTAGGCTTTCTCCGAAGCATCTGAAAAGCCACAAATTTTAATTTGCACTGGATTATTTGTAAAAATGTATCTAACAGCATTTATATTGTTGATGGCTCTTAATGATTCTAAAAACTGCAACCAATCATCAAGCTCAGCTGTAGGGAGATTTTCATCCCAACCAATTTGCAGTCTCCACAGTCTTTGTAGGAAAATTTTTGCTTTCATCGCAACTGGTCCTAGTAGACCCAAGGGGTCGAAAATGCGAGCAATATTTGACAGCACACTTCTTTTAGTTACCTTGGTTTGTTCACTGAATGATACACTAAAAGTAAAAGTATCATCATTGGCATTCCAACAAAGTCCTAGTGCCTTAGTTTCACTCATATTTTCAAAAGTGTAATTCTCATTTTTAAAGGCTGGCTCCATTAATTCTGGATGGTTACTAAACCATTTATGTAAATTCATGCCGCACGTATTTAATAGTTGAATAAGCTCAATTTGCAATCTCTTAGCCGATTTTAGGTCAGCTGCTCCGGTCAAGACATCGTCCATATAAAAGTCTGATTGTACCACACCAGAAGCATACAGAAATTGATATTCACCATCTATACCAAGCTGTTTAAGGCAGCGCATGGCTAAATAAGAGGCACTAGTTGTGCCATATGTGACGGTACATAGTCTGTAATATTTCATCTCACCATTTACAGTATCTTTCCAAACTATGCGCTGTAAATCACGTTGACTTTTATTGATAAGTATCATGCAATACATCATTTTTACATCTGCTGTAAATGCATAGAGGTGTGTACGAAATCTAAGTATTATGCTAAACAAATCATCTTGAATGATACTTCCATTCAGCTGTATGGAATTTAGGGATTCTCCTGATGAAGTTGCATGTGAACCATTAAAGACAACTCTCAATTTTGTAGAACTTTTATCTTGGCGATAAACAGCATGATAAGGTAGATAATTCGCATGTATTGACTCATCTGTTTTCTCTACTTCCTCCATATGGCCTAACTCTCTATACTTCGCCATAAATGCGCAATATAACTCTAAAAGATATGGATTTTTGACTAGCCTATTCCAAAGTGAATTTAATCTAATTTCCGCAAATTGCTTTGACTCTCCCAAAGAACTAGGATTTTTTTTCAACGGCATTTATACTATGAATTTGCCCATTATATCTCTCTGATGTGTGTTTATAAAGTGGGTGTCGCATGCTAATTCTTCTGCATTTCTCAATGGTGTACTTTCTTCTACTCTTTCAATTTCCCAAAATTTTTTCATTTCAAAATTTAAATCTGTTTCAGTAATTAACCCACAATGTATTTGTTCCTGATCGTTACAATCGTAAACACTCCCACTTACTATGCAACCGAACACCGTATTTTGCAGTATTAATTTAGAATTTGGTAACTTCATACGACCCACCTTTATCAATTCTAGAAATACTTCAGCTCCTAGCAAAAGATCTATTTTCCCTGGTCTATTAAATTCAGGATCAGCAAGAATAATAGACTCTGGAATTCCTAGCTCTGAAATATTAATATATTTCGAGGGCATAATTTGCGAAATCTTTGGTATGATAAGGAAATCTAACTCCCGACTATAATCTCCCGAATTATTACTGATCAAGGCAGTAGTTTTATTTTTTACCGCTACAGAGGCTTCACTTAAACACAATACCGAAATATTACTTTTTTCTTTTCGAATTCCTAATCTTTCAACTAACTGCAATGTAAAAAAATTGCTCATTGAACCATTGTCCAATAAAGCACGCACCGGAACTTTATTTCCGAATTTATCTCTCATATAAACAATAGCAGTGGAAAGAAGAACTGTTTTAACATTATTCGATCTCACATTTGAAGTACCAGTGAAATTTTGAATTTGGTTATTTAACTCAAATGGTATGGCGTCAACGTTTAATGTTGGTTTACTTTCATTCGTTGACAATGCATTTGGCACTTCCTTATCACTATAATTTTTTGTGTTTCAAATCGCATTGGAATTTCTCTCACGCCTATCAAAACAAAGAAGTATATTGTGGCGTTTATGGCATTTTGAACACAAGAATGTTGAGTTACATTTTTTGACGCAGTGAAATTCTGAAAGACAGTTAAAGCACATATTGTTTTTTTTAACAAATTCTACTCTTTCCTGTACATTAATTTTTTGAAATTTGGGACATTTAAAAACACTGATTTTCCTGGTTACATACAACACATTTGCGCATATTTTTCTCATTTAAACTCGCAACCATGGATGTTACCTTTGAAAAGCTATGCTTTGTTTGGCTTTCGTTTTGAAAATTTCGTTTTGTATTTACTTGTTTGGACGCACTTAGTGTACGCGCGTGGTCTCTCAAGAATTCTAGCAATTCAGTTAAACTCGGTAAATTATCCCGCTGAAGATGTCTTTCCCACCACATTTTTGTATTTACATCTAATTTTTGAGCCAAAATATAAGCAAACATTGTAGTAGAAAACCCCTCAACTTTTTGTTCTAAAATCTCTAACGACCTAATACATTCATTTGTTATATCTATCAGATTTAATAATGCTGCTGGAGACTCATTCTGAATAACAGGAATATTTAAAAAACGTTTTAAATGCGCGTAAACTTGTTCGCTCGAATTTGAAAACCATTCTTCCAAAAGCGACCATGCAACTTCATAATTAGAATCCACGATTGAAATAGATTGAGTTATACGAAAGGCATCTCCTCAATGAAGACTTCAAATATTGTAATTTCATTGCCCCTGACAAATTAGAATTTTCATGTACAGTAGCCTTAAATATATCCTTAAAAGAAAGCCACTCATGCAAATTACCCGTAAATACAGGAAGAGTTAACTTCGACAATTTTATGTTATTTTCAGCCTTTGTGGCGTTTTCTAAATTAACAGTTTGCAATTTCATTTTTGATAACTTTTTGGTAAGTTCAAATTCCATTATTTCTAATATTTCATTAATTTCTTCGTTTTCCTTAATAAAATCCTCAATTTCATCTTCTTTACTTATCTTATAAATAGACTCAAATAACTCAGAAAAGTTTTTCTCTAACTTATTCCGTTTCTCCTTTAGGAGAATTAATTCATTTAATTCTAGCTCAGAATTCGATAATTTTTCTTTTAATTTTGTCAAGTTTGTTTTGAAAATTTTCTTTTTTCCTTTTAATTCTTTCATACTCATTTTTAATGAATAAAAATTAAATGGGTGCACTTACCCCTCTTGACTCTTTAAAAGATGATTTCTAGATACAAAGAAATAGGAAAACACAACAAAATATTCACCATTTATCCTTCAGTCATTGACGTAGAACAACAACTCGCTGATTTTTCCCCGTAGAGACGGACCATATGAAGACTGCAATTTTTCGAAAGTTTATTATTAATTTCTTACTCAACTCAAAATTAATTACTCATATCTGGTTTTAAACAGTTTATTCTCATGAGAACACTCATCTCAAATTCTTTCGAACATAGATAATTTAACAAAACACAACTCCAATAAAAACCGTAGCATTTTTTCACATATACTCATAAAAAAGCATTCTAATCAAACACAAAAACAAAAAGAATATTGTTTCACACAGCTTAGGTAAAAACTGAAGAAATAAACAGATAATGTATTTATCACAAATTATCGTTTGCACAGAAAACTTTTTACATTTTGAAATAATTAGGTATATCTTGGTTGCTAGGTGACACAGCCAGTAGAAAATTAAATAGCATTTTAACAAACATACCGCCCCTACTATACTTGATCACGCTTCTTCTAAGTATTCTAATAAAATAGCAGCTACTACAAAACGACGCCACACCGCCCCTGTAAACAAGTATATCATTTTATAAACATATCCAAATTTCCATAATGTCATAACTTTTTATTTAACTTGTGCTGTGTTTAATAATGTGAATTTTTGTTTAATTTCTTTAAAAGATAAACAAAATTGCATTGCTAATTGGTCTCTATTACACAAATGTACTTGAATGGAAAAGGATTATAATCAAGTATTACTGTAAATAAAAACAAGATTGATTGAAAATTTGTTGGACAAAGTTTGAAATTTCAAACCTTTATCACTTTAATTAAAAACATTCTTAACGTTATTTATATGTGTAACGAAAGAATAAGAGTTGAATATAAGGGGGGGGGGAGTATAAGTTACATTAGAAATTCCCGAAAATTTTAAAAAGTAAAATTTTGATAAAAATTTAAATACTGAGATGCTTATTTTTTTTTAATCTGAAAAGAATGTTTTCATTATTCCGCAAAATCGTTTGCACAGATGACACTTAAACATTTTAAAAGAATTTTATTATGGATTTTTTTTTTCTTTTTTTGTAAAGTGGCAACAAATAAAATTAATTGTTAAATGTGTTATATAAATGAAAAATTAAAAGAGCTGCGTGAAGTTGTTGTCTCGATTCAAGCTCTTATAAATCTACTAAAGCAAAGTTGGCCGATTCAGAAACGACAAATAGACTTTAACCATTTCTTACTTTATTATTTGGATCTAAAGTAATGTTACGTTCTTATTTGTGGACCGAAAAAGGTTTAGTGAACGGGACTTTAGACTTTGTTGCACGTATTAAAGAAAATCACAAGCCACCAGACCAGATATCGCGAATAATCATGGATAAATTTGAATACTGCAGTCATTTAACGTATAAGAATTGGTGCGTACCAATTCCCCCAATAATTAAATTCTGGAAAAATGGAAGCATAAATTGCTCAAGGAAAGAATTTCTTTTGCAGTTAGCTTTTGCTGTTACAATTCATAAATCCCAAGGTTTAACATTAGATGAAGCAGTTGTAGATATTGAGGATATATAGACACAAGTTGGCTTAAAAACGTACGTAACGTTGTCAAAAGTGAAAATCCTTCAAAATTAAGCAGTCAATAGAAATTTTGCTTATGAAAAATTCTACAATATAAAAAATTCTCATACGCTAACATGTATAAAAACGAAGAAATTAAAATAAAATGTTTTACAGTTAAAAATTCATAGTATTAATGAAAGCAGATTTCAAATGTTTTTCCAGAAAATAGGATTTTGAAGAAGTAACTTTCTTCAATCTCTCTTCAAATATATTATTCTAAAATAGCTATCAAAGATTATCTGATGTTAATTACAACGATTGGAAACATGCATAGTTCAAACAACTTTAAAAAACACCAGTGGCTACTGGAAATTGTAAAAACATCTTTAAAAGAGTTTTTAGTTGAAAAATTAAAAATATTTTGTAAAAGTTTGCTTCGAAAATATCTTATTAGGCAGTCTTAGATCATAAATAAAAAATTAAAATGCGCCAAAACATAAAATAACGTTTTCGTTTAATAAAGATGCAAAAATAATATAAAAAAATATTGTTACTTTCAAATATCTGTTTTATAAAATAATACTTCGCGAGTCCAAACAAAGCATGGCTTTTGCTAGTTTATTTATTTATTTTTTAAAGAAAACTCATAATAAAATAGTAAATTGTTTAATTTGTATTGCGCTCCATAGACACATCAGGAAGCATGTATGAAGAATGCAATTGTTCGAAAGTTTATTATTAATTTCTTACTCAACTCAAAATTAATTATTCATATCTGGTTTTAAACAGTTTATTCTCATGAGAACACTCATCTCAAATTCTTTCGAGCATAGATAATTTAACAAAACACAACTCCAATAAAAACCGTAGCATTTTTTCACATATACTCATAAAAAAGCATTCTAATCAAACTCAAAAACAAAAAGAATATTGTTTCACACAGCTTAGGTAAAAACTGAAGAAATAAACAGATAATGTATTTATCACAAATTATCGTTTGCACAGAAAACTTTTTACATTTTGAAATAATTAGGTATATCTTGGTTGCTAGGTGACACAGCCAGTAGAAAATTAAATAGCATTTTATCAAACAATGTATAAAATGCTAAAAAATTGTTCCTCTACTAGGCCACTCAAATAACATTTTGTCGTATACTTTACAAAAAGACTACACAGTATTTTCACTTGAAATTAAACACAAACACAAATACAAATTATGATCTGTAGATTTGCAGAATATTATTTTTTTTACAGAAATGCTTTTCAAAAAATCATTATTTTAATTAAATTATTTTACATGTTTTTCCATTACGAACGCATTTTTTCAAATAAAAAACGAATGAAACACGTACGTTTTCAGAAGAAAAACTTAAATCATGGGGTCAGTAATTATAGCTAGAATCATCATTAAATAAATAAATAAATAAAATATATTTTCATTATTCTGATAAAATATCTCAAAAACTGTTTTCAGATTTTCAAACTATGCTCATTCCTTTAACTATGTATAGTTTCATGATTTATTTTATAAAATGGATAAAATACTTTTTTTTAGAAAAATTATAGCATATTTTTAATGAATTAAAATTTGTGAAAATTTTCTTATTAACATTCAATTATAAAAGTATTTTTCTGTGTTAGGAATTCAAATACACAATTTATTCTTATTTTGTGAAATCATTTAAGCATTTTATGAATTTTAAAAGAATTACATTATGTTTTTGTGAAGTGGCAATAAAAGAATTAAAAATTATAAACAAATAAAATTAATATTTTGTGTAATTGTACTTCGAAAATATTTTTATTTATACCAGTCTTATATTATAAATAAACAATCTCAGGAAATTCTTAATTATTTGGTTGAAATATATTTTTAAATTAAAATGCGCCGAAACATAAAATTACATTTTTGCTTAATAAAGATGCAAAAATATTTTTTAAAAAAAATTATTACTTTCAAATATTTATCTTATAGCATAATACTTCGCGAATCCAAACAAAGCATGGCTTTTGCTAGTCGTAAATAAAAACAACTCTGGGTCGGGAGTAATTACATCAGATACTACCTCGATATTTAAGATTTCGTACTTACTTTTGGGGATGCTTTATTAATTTTTTAATATTTCTAATCCCATGTGTACAGTTGATTTTTGACGCCGCGCATAGCTTTTGAAAGCTTTAGCTTACCGCCAGCGAATTCGATTAAGATTCAAAACAAAACTATCCAAACGCGTATGGGAGCGTTCAGCATCTCCACCCTGGGCTACCCTGGGTACCCCGTCAAGAGGGTGATCGTTCAGAGACGAAATCACGTGACAAGTGTAGGGTAGGGTTATCGTTCAAGACGGAAGAAAGGACTACCCTGGGTAGATTTTAACCATAGATCAGAAATAACAGATCAGACGTCGATTTTAAGTACCCTCTCTTCGTCTCAGGGTAATTTGATCACGTGACGGGGTACATTAGTTTTGTTTATATTCAACTTGAACACACGCGCTGTATACAACTGGTATTGTTTAACCTTTTTTTTCGTTTTCTTGGGAATTAAACGACAGAAATCTCTGGTAAGTTTTAATTCATCATATAATTAACAAGGGGAAACAATTTTGAACTGTGCCGAATAGAGCATTGTGACAGAAATGTGAAAATACACAATGTGATTATGGCAGGCATTCAGATGTCCGCTAATTAAGGTTCACTAAATAGCAATTCTTAACTTAAATTTAGCGTTCTCTATTTAAGGAATCCTAAAACGCTATTCAGACCGGTCTGCCTAAACAAGCTTCGGCTTTCCTTATCTCCGGTCTGGTTTCGGGAATCGTCGGAACATTATACCGATTACACAGACGATAAACCAATCAGCAGAGAGAAACGCTTCGCTGCAGATCAATCAATTATGCGCATTATTTGCCGTTTTACATTTTGCACGCTTTTTGAAACTGAATTTAGCTACTATTCTGTACACTATTATAATTGAAAAGGAAAGGAAAAATTAAAAGAAAATTAGGTGCGAATGTACTTTACTCTCCTTCTTGGCGCGATTTTTAAAAATCGCCAAATTGGCGCGTTTTTGCGTCTTGTCTCCCGGAGCGTCTTTCTCCAAGGCCCGCCACACACTGCAGAGACATACGTCAAAAATCGTGCAATATGACGCAATCAAACCGGTTTTTTCTCTCTTATCACTGTGAAATTGTCCATGTCGTACGTTTTTTCGTTCAATGTTTCGCCTGCCACAGACCTGTCATACATTGAGCGAAAAAACATGACACACTGTTAAAAATTTGAAACTTTTGCTGCATCGTCACCGATTAAAAAAAAATTTCGCAATAAATATATAAAACCATTGACTTTCTAATATACTAATAATAAATAATATACTAATAAATCTAATTTCTAATAATAAAACTTTATATGAACCAGTTTCTAAAACAAACAAAATACAATAGCCATAAAAAAATTCACTTACCTTTACTTATTTACATTACGGAATCCTACAAAGAGGATACTTTATTTTATTTATAATTTATCCAAGAAAATACATCACGCGTTCCAAATTAAAAATCTATCCAACAAACTAAAAGAATTATTTCTGCTTCCAGATATCGTTTCATGCGGCAGACGATTCAGTAATTACAGAATTTGATGCAATGTTTTGATCTAATGTCCGGTATTCAGGCACATTTTGCGAATACAGAGCTAACAAAACGAGATTGAACAATCAGAAAACGGCATTCAAAGTTTTTGCTTTTTTAAGTGAGCGAATTTTCTGATTGGTCAATTTCGTTTCGCTAACAGCACAAAATCTATCCAGATTTCTGCTATGAAAAATACTTTTGTTCCTTAAAAAACTCAGCGTAAAAAACTATTTAAGCACTGTAAAAATTAAAAGAAATGAATTTTAAAAAGACACTGCGTACATTCAAGCGATTTATTTTAAATTGGGGAATTTCTTATTTGTGTATTTTACAGATATTATTTATATCAATAAACAGTCACAAAAATAATTGTGTACTTATCAGCGCCGTGCGAAAGGGGGGGGGGCGAAGATGGCAGTTTTACGGGCGCAGAAATTTATACTACCAACGTCATTTTTAGCTTGTCACAAGAAAAAGTTCGGGGAGGGGGCGCCAAATTGAGACTTTGACCCAGTCACAGTTTCTTCTTCGTACGCTTCGTTCCATACTTAAAAATTCGGGAAATACAACTACTTACTAGAGATAAAAATTACAGAAAAGGAATTTTAAAATTTTGCTGCGTAAGTTTGCACAAAGTTATATAAATTTTACAACTTACGTTCGTGAATTTTACAAATATTTTATTTCTAAAATTTAGTAAAGATATTTATCAAATAATGTAATTTCTATATCATATAATTTCTATAATTTTAAACTGAAACATTATGACTGCATTAAAACAACAACAACAAAAAATCAGTGGATCCACAAAACTCGCTGTGCAGGAATCAGTAAAATGCATGAAACTCGTCGACGCCACAATAACTAACGTGTGTATAAGCGCTTCGCGCCCATTAAAACTAAAAAAACATCAGTGGATCCACGAAACTCGCTGTGCAGGAATCACTAAAATGTACGAAACTCGTCAACGCCGCAGTCACAAACGTGTGTATGAGCGCTTCGCGCCCATTAAAACTAAAAAAACATCGGTGCATCCACGAAACTCGCTGTGTAGGAATCACTAAAATGCACGAAACTCGTCAACTCCGCAGTCACAGACGTGTGTGTGAGCGCTTCGCGCCCATTAAAACTAAAAAAACATCAGTGGATCCATGAAACTCGCTGTGTAGGAATCACTAAAATGCACGAAACTCGTCAACACCGCAGTCACAAACGTGTGTATGAGCGCTTCGCGCCCATTAAAACTAAAAAAACATCAGTGGATCCACGAAACTCGCTGTGCAGGAATCACTAAAATGCACGAAACTCGTCAACACCGCAGTCACAGACGTGTGTATGAGCGCTTCGCGCCCATTAAAACTAAAAAAACATCAGTGAATCCATGAAACTCGCTGTGCAGGAATCACTAAAATGCACGAAACTCGTCAACACCGCAGTCACAGACGTGTGTATGAGCGCTTCGCGCCCATTAAAACTAAAAAAACATCAGTGGATCCACGAAACTCGCTGTGTAGGATCACTAAAATGCACGAAACTTGTCAACACCGCAGTCACAGACGTGTGTATGAGCGCTTCGCGCCCATTAAAACTAAAAAAAACATCAGTGGATCCACGAAACTCGCTGTGCAGGAATCACTAAAATGCACGAAACTCGTCAACACCGCAGTCACAGACGTGTGTATGAGCGCTTCGCGCCCATTAAAACTAAAAAACATCAGTGAATCCATGAAACTCGCTGTGCAGGAATCACTAAAATGCACGAAACTCGTCGACGCCGCAGTCACAGACGTGTGTATAAGAGCTTCTCGCCCATTAAATCTAAAAAAAATCAGTGGATCCCCGAAACTCGCTGTGCGGGAATCACTAAAATGCACGAAACACGTCAACGCCGCAATTAGTAACGCATGCATGAATGCTGCGCGTCCATTAAAAGAAAACAAAAAAATCGCTGGTTTCACGAAACTCGCTAAGTTAGAATTCCTAAAATGCACAAAACTTGTCAAAACTGCTTTAACTAACGACACTATATAACCAAAAAATTATTCTCTGGATGCTCAAAAGTCGCATTGAAGAAATTTCTAAAATGAGCAAATTTCGGTTATTAATGCAGATATCCAACTATTAAAATCTTTGTAAATTTGTACGAAAATACGGGATAAAATTTTGAAATATATATTTTTTTTTATGTACTTATGGTACATAGATATTGAGCGAATTTTTAAATAAAAAAGAAAGTTTTTCTGAAATAGGAATTCACTTTCAGTAAAATTAACACATCATCTCAATTTTTTAAATGAAATTGATAAATCATAACTTAAATCATTGAATATTTATTTCGAGAAATTTATTTCGTACCGCATACTTGTCTCCAAATGTATGTTATTATTTATTAAAATAAGAAATATTTTTAAAATAAAACGAAAAAAAGGCCGGGAAAATATAGTCATACATGTATAATGCAATCTCCTTTTTTAATTCAAACAATAATAGACTGATGTAACAATGAGATTTCATAAAAGCCAATCGAACAAAAGATAAGAAACCGTGCAATCCGGTTAAACCGATCAAAATTCCTGAACTAACAACTGTAGGCGTGGAAAGAATTCAGAAAACGATCCGGTAACAAGAAAAAGCCATCAGAAGTGTCCAATCAGAAACGGCTTACAAATCAGTACATTACGTAAACCGAAGCACTTCTTAGGGTTGCCATATTGAAGATCCGAGTGGAGAAAATGAAAATGCACGGTTGCCATGTCGAAACATTTATCGCTTAAAAAAACCCGTCGCCTTGGCGAAGGAGAGTAAAGTACATTTCACCCATATATTCTTTTAAACAGTTATTCAAATAATAAATTTCAAATACTTCTAGGGATTTTGTTTTTTGAGTGAAGATTTGAAGTCAGCATTTTTGGTCATTAGATTTAGCAAATATTAATATGGAAATCATAATAATAATATTGTTATTACTCAAATGCACCCAATTACTCAAATGCACCACTAGCACCCAATTTTGAATACTTTCTTATTCGACTTCATATTTTGATTTTAATTCTTCAAGATTATCTTCCCAATCAAAAAATTTCTTTTACAGCTTGAGCAAAATCTTAAAGATCAACATGTTATGTTATTAATTGCATTAAATAATGGGCATTTTTTTTTAAATTAAAATATTTCATACTAAATATTGAATACTTTTAATCTATTTTACGTTTGATCAATTTACATGTTCAAAGCTTTCTTTTAAAGCAATAGGTATGTTCACCAATGCATACTGATTTTTAATCTCATACATAAAAATGACTTAAACCCACTATATATAATGCTAATTGCTGAAATAAAGTGTTAAAAGTAGAAATTATTCATATCCAATAATTTGAATAAACTAATTATACAGAAAAATAGAAAATGTAATTAAATTTCTTCTAAAAAAACCAACTGGTTTTTTTGAGAAAAAAAATTGTTTAAACCATACCAACCCTGCTGATCAAGTGTGAAACAATTTATTAAATTTACATTCCCCATGCCATTTATAGTCAAATAAGCCTGGACAATATAGTCATCCATTTTCTGAGGGTCAGTTTTATGGCCATCCCACGAAGTGTAGACCTCTATAAGCATGTTTTTCAAATAATCAGTATTTGAGGTCCTAGCTGAATTTCTGAGAGATATGCCTGAACTACCCTCGAAGCAGCAACAGAGTGATGATGCCTATCGGCCATCAAACACTTGTGAGTTTTTGTAATGTTGATGCAAAATGTTAATATTTAATTCGGTCCCTGATGCATTTTTAAAAATTGAAAGTTAAAAAATTTAAATTTAATAATATTAAATTATAAATTTAAAACTTTTAAAAGCTTATGCTATTTTAATTTATGACATTTCAGAAGAGATAAATTTATTACAAGAGAAGACAGATTTACATAAGATGAATAATTTGTTTGTAAGTATGGGAAATCAAAAATAATAGGAAGTAAATTTTTTCTACTAATACAAAGATATATCTATTAGGATTATTCAGAATGCACATGTAAAATTACTTCATGTATAAATATAAATAAACTATCATAATAATTTCAAAATAATATTAAAATACTTAATACTTGTACTAGAATATAATATTGCTGAAGCAATAATAGATAAATATCTATTTTAAAAAACAAACCTTTTGTTAATAATATCAATAAAGATTATAATTTAGCTGAAATTTTCATTGTACAGCGGTTTCACAAAAAGAAATTAAGAAAATATACATGTATTACTAGAAAACCCTCTGATATTAACTTTCCAGATTAACGGCTATTGGGAACTAAAACGGCCTATAGAGGCGCTGCTCGCAGCCTTTGAAACAGGATAACTGTCCCTTTAATGGACCTTATGCACGTGACGTCACACGCCAGAGCTGGCGGTATGCTAACCTGTTATTCTAGTCACTGCACCGCCAGAATGCCTGAATGCGCAGGCGCAAACATCGCTAGCAGACGATTTCAGCCTTTCTGGATACATTTTAATAGAAAATGTACAAATTTAGAGAATTTTCTTGCAAGCAGAACAACAATTTTGAATTTATATTATAATATATTAAGTATATGATGCTTCAACAAAGAATTTTTTCCGGTATTTCTAACAAAGAAGCATTAATAATTTACACTCCATAGACTGCTATGGTAAACACCGCCAGTAAATACCGCCAGCAGACGAATTTTAGCCTCGACCTCAGGTTGTGTGCATAAGGTCCATTTCCCTTTAACTAATGTTAAACTCCCATTGAAACAATTCTTTATTATAAATGTATTTTTAAAAGTTTTAGATATTCAAATTCGTATAATATTTACTTCGTCATATAAGACAGAAAACAAATGTCACAGGAAATCTGAAATTGTGCAAAAGAATAATTATTCTGAACAAATTTAAAACACATGTAATGCAATGGGCTTACACGGCGTTATCCTGAATGGAGAAGTTACATCTTTTCTCCACCAGATGGCGTATTCGAGCGCTTGAATCCCCAGTGTGTGAATTTTCATTTTGTGGATTATTAAATAATCTCTCAAATTATTTCGGTTGTTTTTGAGTTTTATGTTTCTTATTAATTAAAATTAAAGATAAGGAAAATGAATCTTTAAATCTGATAATACAAATGAATATATAAAATTATTACAATGGACCTTATGCACGTGACGTCACACGCTAGAGCTGGCGGTGTGCTAACCTGTTATTCTAGTCACTGCACCGCCAGAATGCCTGAATGCGCAGGCGCAAACATCGCTAGCAGACGATTTCAGCCTTTCTGGATACATTTTAACAGAAAATTTACAAATTTAGAGAATTTTCTTGCAAGCAGAGCAACAATTTTGAATTTATATTACAATATATTAAGTATACTGCTTCAACAAAGAATTTTTTCCCGGTATTTCTAACAAACAAGCATTAATAATTTACACTCCATAGACTGCTATGCTAAACACCGCCAGTAAATACCGCCAGCAGACGAATTTTAGCCTCGACCTCAGCTTGTGTGCATAAGGTCCATACAGAAAAAAAAGGCAGGCATTCAGATGTCCGATAAGGAACACTAAATGATAAGGATTCCTTAAATCCAAGTGAAATCTCAAAAACGGTATTCAGATGTCCTTTTAGTGTTCTCTAAAAAAGGATCCGCGAGTCAACAGCGCTGAGATTTAAGGAAAGCTGAAACACTGGCTTTATTTAAGGAAAGTTAGTTTTCGTCGCCATTATTTTTTTTATCGTGCTTTTCAAAACTGTTACTTCGACTTGGATATTAAACAGAAATGCGAGGAATGTATTATTAGCTATGAATTGATGAATAAATTATTTGAAGCAATTTATTTTTCATTTGTGCAATTGTTAAAAATAGCGTAAAAGTGGTTGTCATCATACATATTGTTTCAACATTGTTTTCTTCGTCATTTTCCCCCTCGCTCAAGTTGTAGCAGGTAAGATCGATGATTTTAATATTTGTAATTACTATTAAAAATGCTCTGTTAAATTTTTAGTATAGTAATTTTATTTTGTGTTTATTTTATATGAATTTCTATAACATAGTTGAAGTTGTTTGCGCATTTCAAAACAATTGTTCATGAATGTTTACTTAAAATATGTATGTAAGTAAAATATATTCTGTACGTATATTTATTATTTAAAAGAAACTTATTTTAAAAGATATTTTAATGCATGTATAAAACTATGCATTTTCAATAGACATCAAAGTCAAACCTCAAGTAGATGACTATGTTGTTTTTTTATCATTTCTAATGCTGATAAACAATTTGCTTTTTTTGTTATATTAGTATGCACACTATATGTCTTGATTTATTTGGTAAAAGGATTTAAATTAAAATATTTTTTAAGCTTATGAGAAAAAGAAAAAGGTTAAAGGAACTTTTTGCAGTATCATATCTTTTTAAAAGAAATAAGATAGGGTGTATTTATTTCAATATTTATAGCATTTTTACACTTAAGTTTCTTAGCTAATTAATTAATCATTCATTAGTAATATTATTTGATAAGCTAATTTTTGTATATGCATGCATTATACATTTTTTGTTTCTTTCTTTTTTCTAATTGATGTAACTGCTACAGTTAATGACAGTAATGCAACAAGACTAATGCTACAGATTTGACATCTTCCTTTTTCTCTTGGATTCATGAAGATTTACAACATACAAAGTTGTTTACAACATACAAAGTTGTAAATCCTCATAGAATTTTCATTTTAAATTGTGTGTGGCTTCTTTTTATCTGGTTATTTCTAAGAATTTGTATGTATTATCATGCAGGGTTTGCTACTAGTTGAGTAATGTTTCCATGTGTTAGTCCAGTATGATGGGCCATTTTAGTTTTATTTCACTAGAATTTATCCATTATTCCTGTAACTTTGATCAGAATTAAGACTCCCTTAACTTTGTTTTAAAATTGTTTGATATTCTGTTAGTGCGTCCTAATGAATCTGAAAGTTATTCTGATGAATTTATAATATACACTTTATTCGTTTGATCAGAAAGTAGTAAATTTAAAATTGTAAACAAGAATTTTCAAATATTGATTTTTCGATTGCTTTTTAATCTTTATTATTTTGTTAATAATTATAAATGAAGAAAAGAAAAAAATTGTGAAGTCTTTGTTTATCTTTTAGAAAATTACATTGAAAGCATTGATTTATAAAGCATGCAACTTGCAAAAGAAAAGCTATCATTTAGATGGCTTTTCTTTCAGACAAACTTTCATATTGCATGTATGCAATATTTAGGTTATACCTAAATAAACAAACTGCCACATTGTATATCTAAGTAAATAAACTGGCATGTTGCAAATAATGTTTAAGAAAATTAATGGTAAGGTAATATTTCATTAGGATGTTAGAATGATTTTTATAACTAGAAGCGAGTCTTTCATGCATATAATAAAAATAATATTTTTCTGAAAAATTTGAAGTCTATCAGAATAATTTTAAATATGTAGCGGTTGGACAAACTTTTCTAATTTTAAAAATATAACTGTTCTCGTATTTAAATGTAGTTTTATTAAAATCTGGTGACAGTTCATGGAATTTTGGCCTAATCTAAGTAGTAGCATGTGTGTAGTTTTATAAATCTTTGTTTAGGCAAGGAAAAAAATATATGTAATCAGCTATTTTTAGTTTCCAGTATTTGATTTTGAGCAGAATTCAAATAATAAATCAACATTTACCATTTGAATCAAATATTTATTTTTGCTTTATTATATTTTTAAAATATAGCTATGCATAAGATATTTGGATTAAAAATTTCTAAGGTGTTGAGGATTGCTTTTTGTGAATTTATATTACAACTTTATCCTTAAAACTTGGTGACAATGTAATGTAAACAAAAAAAAAAAAAAAAAAAAAAAGTTTTGCAGTATCATTTACGAAATACCATGCAATAAATTTATTTCAATATTTATAGCACTCTAAAAGTGTTTTTTCATAACTAGTATTCTGTTCTAAATATTTAAGTGGTACATAAGCTTAATTATTTCTTTTTTGTTTAACAGTTTTAAACAAGCGTATTTAAATTTCTTAGCTGATTAATAGTTAGTTATTCATTAAAAAATTTTTGCTTTTCAAGAACTTATTTATGTATTTGTATGCACATATTTGATTCATTTCTCTCTTTTAATTTGATAGTTGCTTCAGATGCTACAGTTAGGATGAAAATGCAACAAGGATGGTGTGAATAGATGAAATGCTGCGTGATGATTATGTTTATCTCGCAAATCCATCAACCAGTTTAAAGTGTTACTCTTAAAGTTTGTTGGATACTTTTGTGTTGGCCAGTTGGAATGTGCTCGAAAGGCTATAGGTTAGAAATAATCTTTGGCCTTTTGGGTTGCAGACTTGCTAGCTAGATCGCATTTGGATTCTTGCTGGAAGCTAAACACTTCTTTTTTATTCTGCTGAAGACTGCATTTGCCGTATTGCCTGTCTATTATGACAAGTAAGCCACTTATTGCTTTTTAAAAAAAGCTCTATTATGTATTGCTAATATAAGTGTAAATTCAATTTAATGTTCTCTGATTTAAGGCATTAATTTTACAGGAATTTAGTAAATATAAATTGTGTAAATTACAACAATTACTTAGATTAAAATATTAGTTTTAGGTTCTACTTGGTTATCCCATCAACCAAAAAACAAAATCAAACATATCAAATTGAATTACTGTTTAAGGCTATAACTATAAAAATAAAATAAAGCACCTTTTTATCAGCATATTCACATAGCACAGAATATGTGAAAACAGATATTCTGAAAACATTGACAGAAATATTTGGTTTTCTTTTAGTTGACCACTTTTTGTTGAATGCAAATGTCAGCACACAGTTTGTAGAAATATATATAATAATATATCATGCATTCACAGGAATAAAAAAGAATGTGGAAATATTTAGTCAATGGTGAAGGGGGAGGGGATGCAGGCAAGATGATTTATTCTGTACAGCTATAATGTAATAATTTAATTGTACTGTAATTAAAAACACTTAGAAAGATTTAAAAAAAAAAGAGGCTCATGCTAAGCTTGGGCAATTGTCCATTATAGTAATGCTACTATCTTTTTACTTAATTTTGTTTATTTAATGCATATTTACAATATTTGTATAAATGTGTGTTTCCCAGTAGTTATAAGCAAAAGGCAAATTGTACAATATTACAAAATCAAGTTTAAATTTTTTATTAAATGGTTTATTCAAATATATTTTAAATTCTTCCTTTCCACTTAAAAAAAATGGTAGTTTTTAAGAATTCATCATTTCTAATTTTATTAGTTATGAAAATAATATAATTTTTCATTTTCATATGATTAACAATCACTGCATTTTTTTTTTTTTTCATATGTTGAATTATAGAAAATTAAATTTCCTAAATCGAATAATTGGTAAAACTGATTTTATTTAATTCAATGCCTTTAGTGGCTAATATTTTTATATTTTTTATTATGCATGCAGGTCAAATATTGCAAATTTCTTACGTTAAAAAAAACTCTATTTAATAAAAAAATAAGTATCTATTTTGGGGTCGATGCAAGGTTTTTCACTTAAGGCCTGTTTTATCAAGAGATATTTTATGATTAGATTTGTTTTATTAAATGTACTTTTCTGAAGAGGCCCCAAATTTTGTCTGAATTTTGCATTGGTCTGTTGAATTGTTCCTGAATACAGCATGTATTTTAGATTTATTTATCACCATTAAATTAATACAATTTATTTAAAGTGGGTTCTTTTAAAGAAAAACAGAATATGGGTTTTCTTAATAAGATTTTAATAACCCCTTCCGCCTAAAAAAGTATCCTAGGATAACTTTTAAGAATAGTAAGCTAATTAACTATAAGTGTACACAAAAGAAAATATTTTCACTTTTCCAAGTCTCTGAAAATAGATATACAGTAGACTCCCTCAAATCCGCACAGCTTGGGACCAGAGGTTTTGCGGATTTTAGAATTTTGCGGATTTCTGGTCATTGCTTTGTTTACATTTTTTAAAAAATAATTTGAATTTAATTAATAATGAAATCAAAAGTATAATGAATGCATACAATATACTAAAATATTAAAAAAAGTAATAAACTAAAATAATAAAAATTTAGATATTTTTTAAATGATTAAAATACTAAAAGGAAAGGTCAAGTTAATAATCAATAATGTACAATTAAATATTCATTATAAAAGAGGAAATGTGTCTTTCCTAAATTATTCAATGAAACTTGCCTTATAAAGGTACATTACTAATTCACATCAGGATCATAAAATAATGAAACTTTATTTCAGGTTTAGCCAGACTTAATAACTAAATAAGCTTGATTAATACATAACTATATTTGTTAAGATAGTGATTACCAATGATATTAGCAATATCTTTACTTTTTCAGAAATAAATTATCCTTTCTTTATGAAAAAATATGAATTCAATAACCTTAATAAAAATTATAAATAAAAAAAAAATTTATGGAATTGATATAAAACTGAAAAAATCAATTTTTGCACCTACATCTGAACTGAATGTTTCATTGTTTACACCTGTAAAATATGTGCGGATTTTAGAGAGTTGCAGGTTTTAGGAGTGCGGATTTGAGGGAGTCTACTGTAGTTTGAAATATACTGAGACATAGTTGTCGATAGAGAAAAATTAAGGAGAAAATATGCCTGTAATCCAAATCTCAATAGGTTTATTTTTATTTATTTTTTAATGAAGAATATAAACATATAAAATAAGATGAATTAAGGTAAAAAGAAATTGCAAGGCAATTTTTAAACATATCACCATTATGAGCAATGCAGGAATTTAACAAATAATTAATAATAAACATTCAAAATTTTCTTTTATCGGATGTTCAAGAATCAATTTCATTCCTTCCCCTGACAAACATTCTTAACTTTCATTTCTTTTATAAATATTCTAATTAGTCCTTTTTTTTTTCTAAATTTTATCCTATTTTTTTTAAATAATCAGAGATAAACAAAATTAGGTATATAAAATTCGAAATCTTGTGATGTATAATGGCTCTCCACTGCCCCTCTTACAGACACTTTTGCCAAGAAAAATGAATGAACAGTGCCTGCCCCCCCCCCCCATCCTCAATAAATGTGTATGCCCAAGTTTGTATAAAAATTTTATTTTTAAATATTTTTTAACCATAGCCAAAATCTTTTGCTTAAAAATTTTGAACTCGTCAAATAATTAAAAATGAACACTTAAAAGTATGTTTCAGGAAATAAAACTAAAATAGAATATGTAAAAAATAAATTATTTCCATTATTTATGTTTAAAAAATAAACAAAATGTTTTAATCTTAACTATTTGTAATTCAGTAATTACAGGAATTCGTAAAATCTGCACAATTTCTTCTCTTTATTAATATTATTATAATTTTCGGGTGAAATGTACTTTACTCTCCTTCGCCAAGGCGACGGTTTTTTTTAAGCGATAAATGTTTCGACATGGCAACCGTGCATTTTCATTTTCTCCACTCGGATCTTCAATATGGCAACCCTAAGGAGTGCTTCGGTTTACGTAATGTACTGATTTCTAAGCCGTTTCCGATTGGACACTTCTGATGGCTTTCTCTTGTTACCGGATCGTTTTCTGAATTCTTTCCACGCCTACAGTTGTTAGTTCAGGAATTTTGATCGGTTTAACCGGATTGCACGGTTTCTTATCTTTTGTTTGATTGGCTTTTATGAAATCTCATTGTTACATCAGTCTATTATTGTTTGAATTAAAAAAGGAGATTGCATTATACATGTATGACTATATTTTCCCGGCCTTTTTTTGTTTTATTTTAAAGATATTTCTTATTTTAATAAATAATAACATACATTTGGAGACAAGTATGCGGTACGAAATAAATTTCTCGAAATAAATATTCAATGATTTAAGTTATGATTTATCAATTTCATTTAAAAAATTGAGATGATGTGTTAATTTTACTGAAAGTGAATTCCTATTTCAGAAAAACTTTCTTTTTTATTTAAAAATTCGCTCAATATCTATGTACCATAAGTACATAAAAAATATATATATATTTCAAAATTTTATCCCGTATTTTCGTACAAATTTACAAAGATTTTAATAGTTGGATATCTGCATTAATAACCGAAATTTGCTCATTTTAGAAATTTCTTCAATGCGACTTTTGAGCATTCAGAGAATAATTTTTCGGTTATATAGTGTCGTTAGTTAACGCAGTTTTGTGCATTTTAGGAATTCTAACTTAGCGAGTTTCGTGAAACCAGCGATTTTTTTGTTTTCTTTTAATGGACGCGCAGCATTCATGCATGCGTTACTAATTGCGGCGTTGACGAGTTTCGTGCATTTTAGTGATTCCCGCACAGCGAGTTTCGTGGATCCACTGATTTTTTTTAGTTTTAATGGGCGAGAAGCTCTTATACACACGTCTGTGACTGCGGCGTCGACGAGTTTCGTGCATTTTAGTGATTCCTGCACAGCGAGTTTCATGGATCCACTGATGTTTTTTTAGTTTTAATGGGCGCGAAGCGCTCATACACACGTCTGTGACTGCGGTGTTGACGAGTTTCGTGCATTTTAGTGATTCCTGCACAGCGAGTTTCGTGGATGCACCGATGTTTTTTTAGTTTTAATGGGCGCGAAGCGCTCATACACACGTTTGTGACTGCGGCGTTGACGAGTTTCGTACATTTTAGTGATTCCTGCACAGCGAGTTTCGTGGATCCACTGATGTTTTTTTAGTTTTAATGGGCGCGAAGCGCTCATACACACGTTAGTTATTGTGGCGTCGACGAGTTTCATGCATTTTACTGATTCCTGCACAGCGAGTTTTGTGGATCCACTGATTTTTTGTTGTTGTTGTTTTAATGCAGTCATAATGTTTCAGTTTAAAATTATAGAAATTATATGATATAGAAATTATATTATTTGATAAATATCCTTACTAAATTATAGAAATAAAATATTTGTAAAATTCACGAACGTAAGTTGTAAAATTTATATAACTTTGTGCAAACTTACGCAGCAAAATTTTAAAATTCCTTTTCTGTAATTTTTATCTCTAGTAAGTAGTTGTTTTTCCCGAATTTTTAAGTATGGAACGAAGCGTACGAAGAAGAAACTGTGACTGGGTCAAAGTCTCAATTTGGCGCCCCCTCCCCGAACTTTTTCTTGTGACAAGCTAAAAATGACGTTGGTAGTATAAATTTCTGCGCCCGTAAAACTGCCATCTTCGCCCCCCCCCCTTTCGCACGGCGCTGATAAGTACACAATTATTTTTGTGACTGTTTATTGATATAAATAATATCTGTAAAATACACAAATAAGAAATTCCCCAATTTAAAATAAATCGCTTGAATGTACGCAGTGTCTTTTTAAAATTTATTTCTTTTAATTTTTACAGTGCTTAAATAGTTTTTTACGCTGAGTTTTTTAAGGAACAAAAGTATTTTTCATAGCAGAAATCTGGATAGATTTTGTGCTGTTAGCGAAACGAAATTGACCAATCAGAAAATTCGCTCACTTAAAAAAGCAAAAACTTTGAATGCCGTTTTCTGATTGTTCAATCTCGTTTTGTTAGCTCTGTATTCGCAAAATGTGCCTGAATACCGGACATTAGATCAAAACATTGCATCAAATTCTGTAATTACTGAATCGTCTGCCGCATGAAACGATATCTGGAAGCAGAAATAATTCTTTTAGTTTGTTGGATAGATTTTTAATTTGGAACGCGTGATGTATTTTCTTGGATAAATTATAAATAAAATAAAGTATCCTCTTTGTAGGATTCCGTAATGTAAATAAGTAAAGGTAAGTGAATTTTTTTTATGGCTATTGTATTTTGTTTGTTTTAGAAACTGGTGCATATAAAGTTTTATTATTAGAAATTAGATTTATTAGTATATTATTTATTATTAGTATATTAGAAAGTCAATGGTTTTATATATTTATTGTGAAATTTTTTTTTAATCGGTGACGATGCAGCAAAAGTTTCAAATTTTTAACAGTGTGTCATGTTTTTTCGCTCAATGTATGACAGGTCTGTGGCAGGCGAAGCATTGAACGAAAAAACGTACGACATGGACAATTTCACAGTGATAAGAGAGAAAAAACCGGTTTGATTGCGTCATATTGCACGATTTTTGACGTATGTCTCTGCAGTGTGTGGCGGGCCTTGGAGAAAGACGCTCCGGGAGACAAGACGCAAGAACGCGCCAATTTGGCGATTTTTAAAAATCGCGCCAAGAAGGAGAGTAAAGTACATTCGCACCGAATATATTTATCAAACTACATCCAAATGTGTATAGGGCAGTTGGAATTGACGTCACGCTGGAGGTAAAAGACTAAAACACGCAGTCTTGATTGGTTGAACTACCCTTACCTCCACTAGAATACAATGGTTTATCAGCTGATTGCAACTTCCCTATTATTAGTAATCAAAAGATTATTTATAAAGATTTTCAGAGTATTAATGTTTCACTGTGTAGAACAGGTTATTCTTTGAACATAAGGTTGTTTGCTAAATACTGTTTAATTGTAAATATGATTTTTTTTAATTTTCTACATAAATTCACTGCAATTATTTAATTAAATTATTTTTTAATGAAGTTTCACTACTTATAATCAATAATGTACATTTTTATCAATAAATATTCATTGTATATGTAATAAGAAAGGATGTTTAAACAAGTTTTTTCCGAAAAAAAAAACACGTTTTTTGCAACCCTGCTTATCATGGACGCATTCGTAAACTCCACACTAAACGCGCTGCTAATTTACAAACCCTCTGGCTTTGGACAACCTTGGCGAAGGGAAAAAGTAGCCAAATAATTTGGCGAGAAGAGATCAATGCGAGCATGCGTGTTCAGCGATTGCTGTCCAAAGCTAGAGGATTTGTAAAATTAGATTGCGCATGCGTAGGTTTCTATGTCCATGTCCAAAGTTTGAGGTTTTGTAAATGTGAATTACCAATTACCAAGAAGTTATTAAATTGATTAGATTGAAATTAGGAAGTATTATCGACAACTGGCAAATAAATGGCTATTTTATAATCCAAGAGTTTTCTAGTTGGTATGTAATGATGTTATTTTTTTTTAAATAAATATATATTTTATTAAAGTTTCGTGATAATTGATGGAATTTAGGCTTAATCTAAGTAGAAGCATGTGTAGTTTTATAAATTGTCGCTTTGAGATATAATTCATTTTATGAGGCAGGGATGGGAATTTTCCGCTTTTTGGCGGATTTCCGCTTTTTTGTTATTTTGATAATTTTCAGATTTTTCACCCCAAAAAATCCACTTTTTTCCGTGGATTTCAGAAATATGTAACAGGCATGCCGCGGACGCGCTATAGCGCGTAAAATACACAAAAAATCGGCGACGGGACGCTAAAAAATGAAGTTTACGTGCCCCGCGGGACGCGTAATTTTCGTCAAAGAATCGCAAAAAATGCAAATTTCGTTAAAAAATCGCGAAATAACGAATAATTTCCGGCAAATTTAATCAAAAAATTCGCGAAAAAATGGCTAATTTTGTTACGAAATCCCGAAAAAAAGTCGTCTTTCCTCGAATAAAGGACAAGCTTTGTTCAAAAATCGTGATAAAACGGAAAATTTTGTCGAAACATTCTCAAAAAACGGTACATTTTATCAAAAAACGGTAATTTTCTTTAAAAAATTGCGAAAAAACAGAACATTTCGTCAAAAGATCGCGAAAAAACGGTACATTTCGTCAACGAATCGCAAAAAATAAAATTTCACTAAAAAAAATCGTGAAATAACGAATAATTTTCGCGAATTTCGTCAAGATTCGCAAAAAAATGGCTAATTTTGTTACAAAATCCCGAAAAAAATGCAGATTTCCTCAAAAAATCGCGAAAAAACGACAAATTTCGTCCAAAAATCGCGATAAAACAGCAATTTCCATCAAAAAATCGTGATGAAACGGTAACTTTCGTCATAATATAGCGAAAAACCGGAACATTTCCTCAAAATATCGCGAAAAACTGGCACATTTCGTCAAAAGATCGCGAAAAAACGGCAAATTTCGCCAAAAGATCGCGAAAAAACGGCAAATTTTGTCGAAAAATCGCTTTAAAACGCAATTTTCGTCAAATGGGCAAGAAAAGAAAGTTAATGACTGGTGAATAGAATTTTTCTGTTCCAAAAACTAACTTTCCTGCTTCCAAATTATTCTTTTTGCTGCTCCAAAAACAGATTTTCCTGCTTCACAATCTTTTTTTGATTGTTCCAAATCTTTCTCAGTGAATGTAACTTCTGATAACATCTATTCATTAATCAAAAAGTATCCCCTTACTTGTGGTGCAATTTTTCATCCGCGCGTGTGAATACAATATGGTGCAATTTTTCGTTCACGCGTATTTTCAGTCTTTTTGCTTTTTTGCAGTTCCCATCCCTGTATGAGGTTTTTGTTGCTGTTACAAATTATTGTTTTAGTGAACATGTATTCGCGACTCAAACGAAATAGTGAAATGTGGCGCTGTTCTGAGTCAACAATCAAACAACGTTGTACAGTAGTTTTATACATTTTTCTGACTTCAGTATAAATCTTTTCTCAATACTTTCTTACGCTAATATTACGCAAATTTGTTTACGCCAAATTAAATTTATCGTTAATGTATGTTTACTCGAATCTAAATTTCTATCAAGATTTTTGTTTATCCACATGTTTTTGCTTTTTCTGATCTTTAAACAATATTTAAACCAAACAAATAGAAATTTAGCATATGATATATGTAGTATTCATGATCATAAACTTTTGATATGGATATTTATCACTGTACTATTCTGGATACCCGTTTGTCTTTCTGAAATTATTTAAAACCATAAGTGTAAAAAAAAAATTGTTTATAAATTAAAAATCTGTACTTTTTGCTACAAATTTCCAAAATTTGATAAATTTCTGAGTTTTTTTTTTTTTTTTTTTTTTTTTTACCATCCATGACCTGTTTCTTAAAGAATCGCCCTTTATTTATTATTTTTCAGGATTTTGAGAGAATCATAAGCTGCACAGAGCCTGCATCACAAATGAGGAGATTCATTCTCTTTGATACCAGTACTTCTCCTACAGCCTTTGTTCGTGAGTCGAAGGTTATGGAAAAAAAAAGCTAGGACATATTTTCGAACCAATCCAATCCGTTTAACAGCACCCACTTCTAGATCCCGCACTCTGGCAACTTCCAGCTCCAGAAAGGCATATAATCCATCAACACGCATCTCTAGAGTAAAAAAAATCTTATTTAAATCTTGAGACTACAAGAAAAATTTTTGACAATCACACACTATCTAAATATAAAAAATAAATTTAAATTGTAAATAGAGGCAAGCGCCTGGAGAATTTCTAGAGCGGGTAGCGCCTGACGGTAAACGGAAAAAAAGTGACCGGAAAAAAAGTTATCGGAAAAAAAGTGACATAAACTACAAAAGCGGAAAAAAGTGACACGGAAAAAAAGTGACAAGGAAAAAAAGTTACCGGAAAAAAAGTGACAAGGAATTGATTTTGGGGATTCATTGCTTAAGTATGAAAGGGGGATCGGGGGGAGGGCTCATAGTTTAGGTAAATGGGTTTTTCATGCTGAATTATATGTTTTGGTTCAATTTTTGGATATACGTTCATCCTGAAAAGACGCTTGCCTGATTAGTTTTGGGAAGGGACGATTACCCCCCCCCCCATCCGTCCTCAATTAGATGAATGGGTTTTTACGCAGAATTATCCAACGTGTGTCAATTTTGCATATAGGATCTTTTCGATAAGGCTTATGTATAGTATAAAATGCCTGAAGAGATTCTAGGAGTTTAAGGGTTAAGTATAGAGGGGGAACGGGGGATAAACTTTCTTAAATTAAATTAATGGCTTTTTACGCATAATTATCCGATTTGCTTAAAATTTTGGACATAAGTTCATTATGATAAGACATATCTTAGATTAGTTATGGGTTCTTCTGCTTATTATAAAGGGGGGGACGAGCAATTCTCCCCCTCAAACTAGATAAATATGTTTTTATGCAGAATTATCCCATGTATTTCAATTTTAAATATAGGTTCTTTCTGGTAAGGTGAATTCCGGAATAGTTTTAAGGATTTAGTGGCTAAGTATATAGGGGAGATGGAGGAAACCCCTCTTAAATTAAATAAATGGCTTTTTATGCAGAATTATCCGATTTGCTTCGAATTTTGGACATGGGTTCATTAGATAAGACGTATTTCTGATTAGTTATGGGGTTCTATTGGTAATTAAAAAGGAGGGCGGGTGATTACTATATCCAACTTAAATTAGATTAAAAAAATTATGCATACTTATCCGATGTATTTCAAATTTTGGATATAGGATCTTTCTCATAAAGTGAATTCCTGAATAGTTTTATGGGTTTAATGGCTATGTATAGAGGGGGAACGGGGGATAAACCCCCTTAAATTAAATAAATGGCTTTTTACGCAGAATCATCCGATTTGCTTCAAATTTTGGATGTATATTCATTATAAGAAGGCGAATCTCAGATTAATTATGGGATTCTTTTGATAATTGAATAGGGGAAGCGGGCGATTAATCCTCCACTCTTTAAATAAAATAATTTTTTTTTTCTTTCACAACTATTCAACGTATTTCAAATTTTGGATATAGGTTCTTCCTGATAAAGTGAATCCCTTAATAGTTTTAAGGGTTTAATGGCTAAGTATAGAGCGATGAACGGGGGATAACCCACAATTAATCAGGACTTCGCCTTATCATAATGAACGCCCAATCAAAATTTGAATCAAATCAGATAATTCTGCGTAAAAAGCCATTTATTAATTTAAGGGGGGGGGGGGTAATCATCCGTTCCCCTAGTGTTTACTTAGCCATTAAACCTTTAAAATTATTCCGGGATTCACTTTATGAGAAAGAACATATATCCAAAATATGAAATATATCGGATAAGTGAGCATAAAAAACAATTTATCTAATTTAAGGAGGGGGGGGGGGGATAATCACCCGTCCCAAATTTTAATTGGCAAAATAACGCCATATGTAATCAGGGATACGCCTTATCATAATGGTTCTATAATCCAAAATTTGAAGCAAATCAGATAATTCTGCGTAAAAAGTAATTTAATTTAAGGTGGGTTACATTCTATTCCCCTTCTATACTTAGATATTAAAGCCTTAAAACTATTCAGAGATCCACCTTATCAGAAAGAACCTATATTTAAAATTTGAAATACATGGGATAATTCTGCATAAAAACCTATTTTTCTAGTTTAATGGGGATATAATTGCTCGCCCCCCTTTATAATAAGCAGAAGAACCCCATAACTAATCAGAGATACGTCTTATCATAATGAACCTATGTCCAAAATTCTAAGCAAATCGGATAATCATGCGTAAAAAGTTATTAATTTAATTTTAGAAAGGTTATCCCCCGTTCCCTCTCTATACTTAACCATTAGAACTCCTAAATATCTTCAGGCATTATATACTATATATAAGCCTTATCGAAAAGAACTTATATGCAAATTTGACACACGTTGGACAATTCTGCATAAAAACCCATTCATCTAATTGAGGACGGATGGGGGGGGGAGTAATTGTACCTTCCCAAAACTAATCAGGCAAGCGTCTTTTCAGGATGAACGTATATCCAAAAATTGAACCAAAACAGTTAATTCAGCATGAAAAACCCATTTACCTAAACTATGAGCTCCCCTCCCCGATCCCCCTTTCATACTTAAGCAATGAATCCCCAAAATCAATAATAAATCCCCAAAATCAATACTTTGTCACTTTTTTTCCGGTAACTTTTTTTCCTTGTCACTTTTTTTCCTTGTCACTTTTTTTCCGTGTCACTTTTTTCCCGCTTTCGTAGTTTATGTCACTTTTTTTCCGATAACTTTTTTTCCGGTCACTTTTTTTCCTAGATTCGCGCCTGACGTAATGTCTGGCCGCTCACTCGGGGAATTATCCCTGGTTTTGCTATATTTACCAATTTTACAAATATACATAAACAGGTACAAGAAAGAAAACAGATATACAAACTTAAATATAAGATTGTTTATTCAATTTAAGATAACATTGAATTATTCAGTTATTTAAAAATATTATATAAAAAGTATGAAATTGAAAATACATTATAATGTTTGAATATTTCAAAAGGTATAGCATTGCTTTCCTATTTCTGCTTATTTTTGCCTTTAAATATCTTTAAGCTAGCTCTTAGGTCACCGTATGGATGTCCTTGTTGACCATTCCACAGTAAGCTTTTTTGAGGATGATGCAAACTTAAGTAGTTGTACTGTACTTTTAAGTAGATCAGGTCCAACTAAATATTGTTTCATATGTCTTTTTACATTTTAAACTTTGTGGTAAGTACCTACTCAATTTTATAGTTAAATGAATGTATGGCACACATCTTATTTAAACTTTTACTCCTTAATTTTCTAATTTGAGTACATTGCTTTAACTATTTCTGCATTTAATATTACTGTAATTATGTATTTACAATTTCTAAAATGATGAAATTTAATCCCAGAATGTGAATTAATTTTGAAATGCATAATCTAATACGTTCTGTTCAGGTTAATTATGTTAAGGTTTAATTTTAACATTCTATTTTGTTTTGGTAAAAAATCCTTTTTCATTAGTGTTGGATTATCTAATCTCAGGCATTGTTATTTATCTGAATTTCTGGTGTTTTTCAAGATGGCTACCTACTTGTTGTCTGTCTTTGAATCAGTGTTTTACATATATTTTAAAAAGATTATCTTTTGACATTTTAAGGATGGTCTATTATTTTATAATTAAGTGATTTTAAAATGTTTCTATGTTTTCAAGTATTTGATTATTTCTGTTTTAAAAATGTAGGCATTAGTGTGCTAAATGAAAATGCTGCTTCAAAGCTGTTAAATAGTTTAAATTTAAAAGTACATTATATTCTATAAAAATATATAAGTATTCAAAAGTATTTTAATAATTGTTTTGATATTTATTCCTCTGTACCTCAAGAATCTTACTAGTTATTTTAAATAGATTTTCATAGCTGAAGTTTTAACAAATAAATTAAAGGAAGCCATATTTGTTTTCTTAGTGTAAACAAAAATTTAGAAATGGAAATTATATCTTGTATGTATTGTATTAAATAACCCTTATGATCAAGATAAATATTTTTATTTCTCATTAATATTATTTGTGTATTCTATTCAGTTATACATATTTTTGGATTAAGAATTGTTTTTATTTAAGCATTAATAGATTTTAATATAGTTATTTTAAATATATTTCCACAGCTGCAGTTAACAACTAAAGGAAGCCATATTTGTTTTTCATGATGTAAACAAAAATTTTGAACTGGTAATTTAAATATGTTGTGTTTATTGCATTGAAAAGTTCTTATAATTAACCTAAGTATTTTTTAATTATTTCTCATGAATGTTATTTGTGTATTCTGTTCAGTTAAATAATTTTGGCTGAAGAATTGTTTTTATTTATGCTATTAGGCCTAACTGTATATCCAAAAAGATAACATTCTTCATCATTTTCTTTTGAAACACACATGTTATTTCTCATTTTTAATTTATTTTAAGTAACACAAATCTTCATTCACTGTTTGTTTTCCTGAAGTATTGAAAATGCATAAATGATCTCCTCTTACTGTTTATCCTACTGTAAATAATATATATAGCCCTTTTTTACACTAAAAATAAGTTTTTTGATGTAAATTATATATTGTAGGTCAATTGAAAAAAAGACAAAGGTATGTTTTTGTTTGTGTATAAGATCTGAATAATGCTTGTCTATAAATATCTTAAATTTAAAATAATTTACTCGATAAAATATTTTGATTCTTTATTTTAGTTTTCCCCATATCAAATATAGAAAATTATGTTTGTTTGTGTAACAGACAACTTATTTAGAAAATTATTATTAATTTATATTTTAAACTAGCTGTCCTGCCCGGCGTTGCCCGGGCCTGTGATGTTATTCAGTTTTCAAATGTGTTATTTGCTTTCTAAATGACCCTTAAATTAAACTCAAATTTCTATGATTTTATATCTTTAAGTCCATTTTGTCAAAATTTATATTTTTAAAACGGAAAAATCGCAAAGAGATATTGAATTGAAAGCACATGCTGTTTGTTATTTTGTTTTCTATGTAATTTGATTTTTTGGAAACTATGCGAACTGAGAGCGAACGAAACCGCGACTGAACATTCAGGTTTTTACTGAATTCGTAAAAATTTCCACACATTTTATTTTGTAAAAAAAGAATTCTATCCATACGAAAGTTCCAAAATTTTTTTAAGTAATGTAAATCTGGTTTATTGAAAGGCTCTAAAAAGATTGTGCTAAAATATAGACATCTAGTTACTTTTAGCCGGGATGTAATTTGTGTTTGTCGGTGTATTTGAACGGGTTAAATCTCATATTTTTTTTAACAAATTGCAACATAAATTATGAGAATGTTTTAGCTTTAAGAAAATATTTTCGGTTTGTCAGGACGCATATAGAATTGCGCTCTGCAAAGGCGAAACCGCAATGAAACGATCTGGTTTTTATTGATTTCCACAAATTTTTCGCACTTTTTATTTTGTAAAAATTATTTTTACACGTCCGAACATTTTAAAATTTTTTAAGAAGGTGTAAATTTGATCTGTTTAGATGCTTTTAAAAGCTTGGGCTGAAATATGTACGCTTAGATACTTTTAGCGTAGAAAAAATATTCTATATTTGTGAGTCGCAAAGTGCCTCCTTTTGCCGGTGTATTTGAAAGGGTTAAATCTTATATTTTAAACATGTTTTTTGTTTATCGGTACCTATAGGATTGCGTTTTGCTTAGTCAAAACCGCAATGAAAACGATCTGTTTTTTATTGATTTCATCAAATTTTTCGCACATTTTATTTTGTAAAAAATATTTCTATCCGTCCGAACGTGTCGAATTTTTTGTAAGGAGTATAAATTTGGTCTATTGAGAAGATTTTAAAAGATTGAGTTGAAATATGCACGTTAAGATAATTTTAGCATTGAAAAAATATCCTCTCTGTGAGTCGCAAAATGACCTTCTTTTGCCAGTGTATTTGAAAGGGTTAAAATCCAAATATTTTAAAACCAATTACACCATCAGTCAGAAGAAAGTTTCAACTTTAAGATCTTCTTTTTGGTTTGTTTATATCTTAAAAATTACGTCCTGAAGGGGCATTGACAAAAGGGAGAAAAATAGTTTTGGAAAAAACGACCATTTTTGAATATTTGTTTTCAAAGGGTTAACTACAACAATTTTTTGAATTGATTATTGCATTTGAGACCTAAAAATATGATCTTTCAAAATATGTCTCTTAAGTTTAACTACGTCGAGCAGTTTGGTTGATTTGGATTTAAACAGAATGATCCAAAAACAGAAATAAACGGGGGCGGGGGGGGGGAAGGTTCTTCCTCCGATTAGATGCGCAATTGAGTTTCTGCGCATGTGCAAACATTTTCTTTCCCAGAACATTTAAAAAATGACTTTTTGATGAGAGTGAGTTCCGCTTCATAATTAATATCTGTGAAACTAATCAAAAAATTAAAATTCTGAGCCTCAGGTGCATCAGGAGAGGTATTGGGCTACTCTCAAAAAAATTTTGAGCTTCGTACGTGCTGTAGATTTTGCTAGCCATCCAGTGGCGTAGCTAAGGGGGGGGGGGGGCAAGGGGGGCGTCCGCCCCGGGCGCCGAGGCCTGGGGGCGCCAAATTGAGAGAAATTGTTATATATCTATATTGGGGTGGGGGCGCAAAATTTCTTGCTGGCCCCGGGCGCCAAAAAACTTAGCTACGCCACTGTAGCCATCGCAGACACACACACATGCAGACAGAGCGTTTTGTTCTTTTATTAGTATAGATGATTAAAGAATATATGCACAATCCTTCTCCCTCCTTCCTATAAATTGCTCTTATAGCTTTTAAATCTATGGTGAATTGCACGAAACAACAAGACTTTAAACTCATACTAGGACAATTCTTAAGAAAAGTATTGGGATACTTTATTTATTGTAAACTAGTTAATTTGCCCGGGTTCATCAGAAAGCAGCAAGAATCGCAAATTGAAAGAACATTGAAAATCACAATAAAAAAAATTAAAAATTGCTGCACAAATTTTTCTTAAACTTCATCAAAAAGAGAATGGCTAGAAAACTAAAACTGGATTCTTTTTATTGATGTGGAAAAATCTTACAAAATTAACAAAACATATTAAACACAAAAATATAAAACAAATTCCAAAATTATGTTTTGGAACCTGAATAAACTTTGATGAAAAGAAAGCAGAATTTACAACATTTGGTCAGAAATTGAACGCCTAAATAATTGCAGTAGATTGCACAGAAACGCAAGCAATGCATTAAAAATGTCAGAAAATTCGAAAATTACAAAACTCAAAATTTACTCTATTTGGATAATATTTTTTTTAATCTTATTAGTTTGATAAAATTAGCCGTAAAATGCAAAAAAGAAAAAAAAATGATAAAAACCTAAAAACATATCAAAAATTATACCGGAGAAAATTTATCATATTAGCAGGATTGGGGAAATTCATTATTTTGTTCGTTGGTGACAAAGCAAGTGAATTTTTATGCAATCTTTGAAAAACTGTATTATACATAAGGTAATACCAAAACTTCATTGTTCTACTAGTTATCTTAATTTGGCAAATTTTCAAATTACCGAGATATACCATAGGCACTAAATTTTATCCTATATTTAACTATTTTTGTTATATAGATTTCTTTTATTTATAGAAATGTGATTAGCCTGCACTGTTAAAAGCAATGGTGACACATTGCACCTTTTAAGGGTGAAAGGCTTGTCTCACTAGTGACACCCCTAAAGGAGTCAAAATAGCACCTTTTAATTAGGATGAAAAGATGGCACTCTTAATCCAGGGTGCCCAATGATAAAAAATTAAAAAATATACTAACCGACTTTCGGCCCTCGATGGATTCAAACGCAGAACGTCTGATTACAAGCTCAGTGCCCTATCCACTCGGCCATCAAGTTCACCTTCAAAATCTCCCTGAAATGTTCATATATGTCCTGAAATTCAAAGGTTGCTTTATATAAAAAAGCTCGCCAAAAGTTAGCCATCCGAAGTTCTAAACAAAATTAGGATAGCGTATAGCGGTGATAGTCATCGTAGGAAAACATTGCTGTGTTGATCCACCAGTGACAGCGAGTTGAAGTGCAAGGATACACGTTACAGAGCATGCGCAAATGACTAAGGGGTGAAAATCTTCCAACGCATTGCGCGTCACCCTAATTAGCGTGAAACACCCAATGGCACCCCAAACACATTTTCAAGCCCGCTGGTGCCAAGTGATTTAACCTTTTCACCCCTGGGCGTCAAATGCAACTGGTTCGTCACCTTTATTTTTAACAGTGTGGGGAACGGAGGGGGTGGAAGGTTGTACAAATTAGAGATGAGACAGGCTCAGCCTCAGCATGAAAGCCCGAGCCCAAACCTGGGTCCGAAGCGGGCACAGGCTCTATTTTTATTTTAATGTTTGGGCTGGGGGGGGGGGGGGCTCGGGCTCATTCTTTCTGAGAATTAAAAACATTCATGTGTAGAAGAGATTGAAAGAACTACTATTTTCCTTTTAAAACTATTTATTCTTTTTCAAGTCATTTCAGTGTTATTTTGATCAAAACGAAAGAAAAGTAAAAATAAATTTTTTTATAAATATATACTGGACAAATAATTGGCTAATGGAACTGGACTGGATAATTTTTTTTATATATTTCAATAGTTGATTATTGCTTCAAAAGAAAATTTGTGATGTATGGAGATTTATGTCTACTGCATTTCCGTCGACGATTAATTGATAAGGCGCCTATCAAAATAATCATAAATAATAAATTAGCTTCTGGTTGGATTTTCGTTTGAGGCAGAGGATATTTTTAAATTTGATCATTTATTTATTTATTTTGTTAGAGAATGATTTCTTCGTTTTTGATGCAGACTAGATGCTTGAAATTTGCAAATTATTTGATTGTGCATGAATCATAATCATTCTTCATATAACAGCATTGTGATTTTTTTTTTCGTCTTGTCATCATGAATTTTGCTTATGCTGAGGATTTCCCTTCATAAGTAAACATTTTTACATATTATTCCGATTGAAAACATTCGATTAATGTTTCTTCTTTTCCCATAAAAACAACGCAACTTTACGATAACTGTATCAATGTTTTAATTTGTGTTGATTTTAAGGTTCTCGTCAGTCATGGGGATTTGTTAAGAGAAATGAATTGATTATAGATAAATGTACAGGGATGTAGTGGAGGGTATACTGGGGTATATGTTGTATACCTTCTGGATTTTTTTTAAGGAACATCATATAACCTTCTGGATTTTTTTTTAAGGAACATCATATAACCTTCTGTTTCTCATTAAACCCATAGGATGTACTCTCTAGAGTATACTCTGTGCCTTGAGCATATACCCTCTGCGTTGATCGTGTAACCTGTGGTTTTTTTTACGACTACACCCCTGAAGATGTACTTTTTTTTATAGGAAATTGAAAACTTTTTTGATTCTTCAGCACACAAATGGTAATTTCTATAAACACTATCCATTTATTCATTACACTTCTTTAATATGACCATCAAATTTTCTTAAAGGACAAGAAATATGGGAATCATTTTAGGTCGGAAGGATATTTTTATTTGATACCAAATTGCTCTTTTCATGAGTTTGAATTTAAATTTTTATTTAATAGTAAATTTTATAAGACATTTTTTTAAAATGGGATATCACATTTGAAACAATTTTTAAATATCATTAAATCTTTTATTTATTTATTTATTTTTGTATACTTTTTGTATCGGGCTCCACTGTACTAAAAATCTTTCGGGCGCGGGTTTCAAAAATCGAGCCCGAACTCATCTCTAGTACAAATCTGTGCTTCCTCTGAAAATAAGAAATGATGCTATGCAAAATTCAAATTAATACAGAGGTTGGTTTGCTAAATTTCATTTTTTAGGATCATATTTTGACATTCGTACGGCTAATTTTTTTTTACAGGGACAATCAAAAATATTCCGTTACATTACGGTCAATGGGGAAAAAGTTTCAAATGTATTTTATACGTTTGAAATTTAAAATACATAATTATTACATAATTTTATCGAGTCATTTCAAATTTTATGAAAATCGGATGCATAGATCAATTACAGGGGCAATCAAAAGTATTCCATTACATTACGTTCAATGGAGAAAAAGTTTCAAATGCATTTTAATCATTTGAAATTTAAAATACATAATTATTACATAATTTTGTCGAGTTATTTCAAATTTTTTGATAATCGGGTGCATAGATCAATTACAGGGGCAATCAAAAATATTCAATTACATTATGGTCAATGGGGAAAAAGTTTTAAATGTATTTTATGCATTTGAAATTTAAAATACATAATTATTACATAATTTTGTTGAGTTATTTCAAATTTTATGAAAATTGGATGTATAGATCAATTACAGGGACAATCAAAAATATTCCGTTACATTACGGTCAATGGGGAAAAAGTTTCAAATGTATTTTATAGGTTTGAAATTTAAAATACATAATTTTGTCGAGTTATTTCAAATTTTATGAAATCAGATGCATAGATCAATTACAGGGACAATCAAAAGTATTCCGTTACATTACAGTCAATGGGGAAAAATGTTTCAAATGCATTTAAACGGTGTTACACTCATTCGAACTTAATAAAATTTATATGCAACAATAAATAACATTATAATATACATTTTACATAATTTGTGGTGCAAAGAAAATTTATTATTGATTTACAAGGCCACACAAAAGTATTCCATTACATAATGGTATAGGGAGAACATTGTTTGACGAGCGTTTTAATTGTAATTCACTATTTAAAATTTTATGAGATTGATATATGAGAGTAATATTTTTAAAATTTCATTATGGTACAAACGCACCTCATTTGCTACGCTTCATGTGCAATTTCCAACTTGTTTATACTTAATCATTGAACCTCCTAAACTATCAAGGACATGCTTTATCATAAAAAAATCTATATCCAAAATTCAGAGCAAATCGGATAATTCTTAATAAAAACCCATTTAGCATTTGTATAATTTAAGAGGAGTTATCCCCCTCTTTTATACGTAACCATTAAATTTCCAATACTATTCAGAGATTTGAACAAAATCTGACAATTCTGCTTGAAAAACCCATTTATATAAATTAAGGGGAGGGGCATTAGAACCCCGTTCCTGCTGTTTATACTTATTCAATGAACACCTAATAAGAGTCACGGAATCGCCTCATCAGAATGATCCTATATCTAAATTTTGAATGAAAACTTAATTCTGCATGAAAAACTCATTTATTTCTGTTAAGGGGAGGGGCATGAGCCCCCCGTTCCCCCTCTTATACATATCGAATGAACTCCAAAAACTAATCAGGGTAGCGCTTTATCAGGATATACCTATATACAAAATTTCAAGTGGATCGGGTATTTTTATCATGAGTTATCGCGTTACGTACGAACGTACATACAGAACGGGCGGGCACATAAGCTCTTAGGCTATGATAGCCTGTGAGCTAAAAAAGCAGCATAATCTGTTGACTGATTTGCAACAAAAACTAATCAGTATCAATTTGTATTAAGGACTACCTGAATATAAATTTTTATTACATTCCATGCATTAGTTCTTGAGATAGAGCGTCCACAAAATTTATGTCGCATATAGACAGAGTCCCAGATTCACATATACACAGACAGACATTTTGTAAAAACTTGTTCTTACTAAAAACTAGGGATCTCTGATCCCTAAAACGGGTAAATCTGTCAAAAATCAGAATTCGAAAATTTTCACAAATCCAATATTTTCTTCCGTAAAGATAGAAGAAAGTAAAAATAGTTTTGTTAGAACTGATAAACTCAAAGGAAAGCTCACTTGTTAATACATTTCTGAAAACGTATAATATGTCAAAGAAACTAATTGGATAAAACTTTCTTCTGTCTTTAGCTGCTGGGTCATTCCATGTCAATTCAACCAGACCTTGTAACCCGACCAACAGCGATTTTGATGAAACTTTGTGTACACACTAATTCTATCATGAAATGATTCCATCAGAAATTTTTCCTTCCTAGACCTCATAGTTTGTGAGATATGGGGGGTCCAATTCTTGGGGTTTTCTCAAATCGCACATTTCTGAGTCTGTATTTTGAGATTGCAGTTCCATCTTCAAAAAATAGTTTCTCTGGATCTAAAACATGAATCACCCTAAAAATAACACTGTAAGAAGATAAAAAGATGCAGATTTTAATAAAAAATATTCAAAAAATTTACTTGTAATATTTAGGATAAAAAAAATTAGCGAAAGTTGAGAGTTATGGTTATTTTTCCAAATTTTTGTGACTTCACCAAAAAGGCTGTACACAAAAAGGCAAATTAAATTTCCAATTTCTTTTTGATTTAAATAAAAGTTTACACTTTGGGCTTTCTATCTATGAAATAAAAATGATGTGTTTCGCATGGCATATGCAAAAATTTTGGGTACTTTCCAAATAGCCGGATGCATGTTTTATTTTTACATATTACATATGCACACAAAAAGGCAAATGAAATTTCCAATTTCATTTTGTTTTAAATAAAAATTTACACTTTGGGCTTTCTATCTGCAAAATAAAAATGATGTCTTTCGCATGGCTTATGCAAAAATTTTGGGTACTTTCCAATTAGTCGGATAAGTGTTTTATTTTTACATATTACAAATGCACACAAAAAGGCAAATGAAATTTCCAATTTCTTTTTGTTTTAAATAAAAGTTTACACTTTGGGCTTTCTATTTATGAAATAAAAATGATATGTTTCGCATGGCTTATGCAAAAATTTTGGGTACTTTCCAATTAGCCGGATGCATGTTTTATTTTTACATATTACATATGCACACAAAAAGGCAAATGAAATTTACAATTTCTTTTTGTTTTAAATAAAAGTTTACACTTTGGTCTTTCTATC
Organism: Maratus speculifer; assembly: GCA_964019185.1. Taxonomy (NCBI): domain Eukaryota; kingdom Metazoa; phylum Arthropoda; class Arachnida; order Araneae; family Salticidae; genus Maratus; species Maratus speculifer. Next base: position 96,930 of record CAXHSM010000973.1, on the reverse strand, counting down.
TGTAAAATAAAAATGATGTCTTTCGCATGGCTTATGCAAAAATTTTGGGTACTTTCCAATTAGCCGGATGCGTGTTTTATTTTTACATATGTACATATGTATAGATCTATATAAAAGCAGATGTATTATACATGTACATATGTATGTATATATACACTATATTGATATATATATATATGTATAACACTGGTGCCCGTCTAACCGAAAAGTACCAAATTTTGCCTAGTTTTGAGAATCTGCACCAATTAAGAAGAAAAAAATCTGACTAAGTTTAGCTGTGGTACTTAAATAATTACTGGAATTTCTATGAGTTATTGAATTTAATGTTATTTGATGCAAGTTTTTTTTATTTGCACAGTAAAGTTTAGGCTTTGTTTTTTCTGATAAAAAAAAAAAAAAAAATCTGACTGTAATATGTTTACCCATTAAATTTAGTGAATGGTCCATATATTTCATTTAGTTATTTAATAATGGGCATTTTTTGCTAATCTAAAGAATCTCTTACTTTTATTTTCAATAACTAAACTCAAAACAGATTTTTTTGTATAGTATAAAATAGATAATTTTTTCTCCTCTCATTTCCATTCTTTCTTTCGAATGCTTATATATTAATTATTTGTGTTTAAAAAATGTTCAAAACATTGCATTTCCTTTCCTTGGTTTATTTTAATCAGTTTAAATATTTATATTGGCAAGTTTAAATACACAGAACTTAAATTTGTTTCTATAGTCTGAAAGATTTAATTGCACCTGCCTTGTATGAACACCTTCTGATAAAGGCAGGGTAATGTTCGTTAGTATGAAAGCAGATGTTTTGAAATCAATTTAATCAAATTTTTGTCATTCTGTTGTTTCTTATCATAAAAGAATGATCTAACTTTTACTGTGCTACTAAAAATATATTCTGATTGTTACATATTTTATAATTTGTGATATATATAAATATTTTTTTGCTTTATTGTTTTAATGTGTAGCCTGATATTAAACCTTCTACTAGTCTACAGGCTTGCAGTATTGTAATATTAACTGGTTTAAAATGTCACAAAACTAGCTATACAAATAACAGAGAAATAGACTACATTGATAATCTCTGTGATTCAGTAAAATAACTTTTATTAGTTAGGATACATTGCATTTTATAAAACAAAAATTAAGTGAAAACCTTTTGATTAATGTATGTGATCTTACAGAATTTCGCTCTTAATGAAATATGAATTATATAAATGTGGAGATCCATTTAAGTGGCATAAAAAGCAAGTGAAAAAAGCAATTAGGGCAGTTAATAGAGATTTATATGTAAAAAATGAGAGATTTATATGTATGAAAATGTAAACCAAAGTTGAAAGTTATGATTACTTTTCCGAAATTTTGTGACTTTATGAAAAAGCCTCTTCACAAAAAGGCAAATGAAATTTCCAATTTGTTTTTGTATCAAATAACATTAAATTCAGTAACTCAGAAACTGCAGCAATTATTTAAGTACCACAGCTAAACTTAGTCAAAATTTTTCCCCCCTTAATTGGTGCAGATTTTCAAAACAAGCCAAAATTTGGTACTTTTTGGTTAGACGGGTACCAGTGTTATACATATATATATCAATATACTATATATATACACATACATATGTACATGTATAATACATCTGAATTTATATAGATCTATACATATGTACATATGTAAAAATAAAACACGCATCCTGCTAATTGAAAAGTATCCAAAATGTTTGTATAAGCCATGTGAAAGACATCATTTTTATTTCACAGATAGAAAGCCCAAAGTGTAAACTTTTATTTAAAACAAAAAGAAATTGGAAATTTCATTTGCTTTTTTGTGTGCATATGTAATATGTAAAAATAAAGCACTTATCCGGATAATTGGAAAGTAACCAAAATTTTTGCATAAGCCATGCGAAAGACTTCATTTTTATTCCATAGGTAGAAAGCCCAAAGTGTAAACGTTTATTGAAAACAAAAAGAAATGGGAAAATTTCATTTGCTTTTTTGTGTGCATATGTAATATATAAAAATAAAGCACGTATCCGGCTAATTGGAAAGTACCCAAAATTTTTGCATAAGCCATGCGAAACACATCATTTTTATTTCATAGATAGAAAGCCCAAAGTGTAAACTTTTATTTAAAACAAAAAGAAATTGGAAATTTAATTTGCCTTTTTGTGTACAGCCTTTTTCGTGAAGTCACAAAAATTTAGAAAAATAACCATAACTCTCAACTTTGGCTGACTTTTTTTATCCTAAATATTACAAGTAAATTTTTTAAATATTTTTTATTAAAATCTGCATCTTTTTATCTTCTTACAGTGATATTTTTAGGCTCATTCATGTTTTAGATCCAGAGAAACAATTTTTTGAAGATGGAACTGCAATCTCAGAATACACACTCAGAAATGTGCGATTTGAGAAAAACCCAAGAATTGGACCCCCCATATCTCACAAACTATGAGGTCTGGGAAGGAAAAATTTCTGATGGAATCATTTTATGATAGAATTAGTGTGCACACAAAGTTTCATTCAAATCCCTGTCGGTCGGGTTACAAATGGGGGAAAAATTGGTTGAATTGACATGGAATGACCCTGCTGTCAGATTCATAAACTTTACGAGCAACAAACTTTTCAGCAGATTTTAACCCCAACTTTTTCCCGTTCAAAGAGAGAAAAAGGTTACAATTATTTGTGAAAAAATTGGAGGAATAGTAGGAAAACCAGTACTACTAGTACCAGCCGTTAAGGGTTTATTCGGAAAAATGCTTTTCCATCTTCAACATCTCGAAATTTTCTGATTCAATTTCAGACACATTTTTAAAAGTAGAAACATGAAACTTGCTGAGGGGATATTTGAAGAGACGTATAAGGTGTCGTGTGATATCATTTTACGCTCAATTCATTAGAATTTGATTTATAAACAATTACATTCTCAATTTGACACTTTTTTTCGTTCACAGATCTCCCGTTTGGGGAAAATCTGTTCAAAATGCCGTTTTCGATTGCTTTTTTGCAATATTTTCTGTATTTATCAAAGAATCGACAATCATGGCACCTTGTATACTTTTTAAATAAGACAATTTGCAAGATTGATGCATATGAGAGCAAAAATGAATTTAAAAATAAATCGGAAAATAAGCAGTTTGAATCGAAATACACCCTTAATATTTATCGCCTATTCCTGTCAATCGCTTATCTTTGATTTGTTGAAATGCTCGATGTTTGATGAAAAGTCTCAGTTAGTGGAGACTTTTTTTGAATTGCAGAAAAAAGTTGGGGGACATTGCTTTTTGCTATCACACTGCGTGTTGTGAGGATATTTCGCGAAAAGTTGGAGGAAATCAAGTGTTGGCTCAAAAATCTTTCGAAATGTTGGTGAATCTTATAGCGGCTATATACATCAGGTTTTCGATTCAAAACAGTGCCTGGGAGAGAGGGAGAAAAAATTTCTTAATGCAGCGATGCAGCCAGAATTCGGCTCTGGGGGGAGGATAGAGTTGCTTATAAACAACAGAGTCGCCATTTTTTAAATAAATAAATAAATTAGTTAATGAGTTATAGCAATTTTGATCACATGACAACCATTTTTTAGCTCACAGGCTATCATAGCCTGAGAGCTTATGTGCCCGCCCGTTCTGTATGTATGTGCGTATGTGCGTAACGCGATAACTCATGATAAAAATATCCGATCCTCTTAAAATTTTGTATGTAGGTATATCCTGACAAGGCGCTTCCCTGATTAGTTTTTGAAGTTCATTCGATATGTATAAGAGGGGGAACGGGGGGCTCATGTACCCCGTTAGTTGATATAAATGGGATTTTCATGCAGAATTAAGTTTTCAAAATTTAGATTAGGATCATTCTGATGAGGCGATTCCGTGACTGTTATTAGGTGTTCATTGAATAAGTATAAATAGGGGGAACAGGGGTTCTAATCCCCCCACCCGTTAGTTGATGTAAATGGGATTTTCATGCAGAATTAAGTTTTCGTTCAAAATTTAGATTAGGATCATTCTGATGAGGCGATTCCGTGACTGTTATTAGGTGTTCATTGAATAAGTATAAATAGGGGGAACAGGGGTTCTAATGCCCCCCCCCCGTTAGTTGATATAAATGGGATTTTCATGCAGAATTAAGTTTTCGTTCAAAATTTAGATTAGGATCATTCTGATGAGGCGATTCCGTGACTGTTATTAGGTGTTCATTAAATAAGTATAAATAGGGGGAACAGGGGATCTAATCCCCCCCCCCGTTAGTTGATATAAATGGGATTTTCATGCAGAATTAAGTTTTCGTTCAAAATTTAGATTAGGATCATTCTGATGAGGCGATTCCGTGGCTGTTATTAGGTGTTCATTGAATAAGTATAAATAGGGGGAACAGGGGTTCTAATGCCCCCCCCCGTTAGTTGATATAAATGGGATTTTCATGCAGAATTAAGTTTTCGTTCAAAATTTAGATTAGGATCATTCTGATGAGGCGATTCCGTGGCTGTTATTAGGTGTTCATTGAATAAGTATAAATAGGGGGAACAGGGGTTCTAATCCCCCCCCCCGTTAGTTGATATAAATGAGATTTTCATGCAGAACTAAGTTTTCGTTCAAAATTTAGATTAGGATCATTCTGATGAGGCGATTCCGTGACTGTTATTAGGTGTTCATTAAATAAGTTTAAATAGGGGGAACAGGGGTTCTAATGCCCCCCCCCCCGTTAGTTGATATAAATGGGATTTTCATGCAGAATTAAGTTTTCGTTCAAAATTTAGATTAGGATCATTCTGATGAGGCGATTCCGTGGCTGTTATTAGGTGTTCATTGAATAAGTATAAATAGGGGGAACAGGGGTTCTAATCCCCCCCCCCCCGTTAGTTGATATAAATGGGATTTTCATGCAGAACTAAGTTTTCGTTCAAAATTTAGATTAGGATCATTCTGATGAGGCGATTCCGTGACTGCTATTAGGTGTTCATTGAATAAGTATAAATAGGGGCAACAGGGGTTCTAATGCCTCCCCCCCTCTTAATTTATATAAATAGGTTTTTCAAGCAGAATTTTCAGATTTCGTTCAAATCTCTGAATAGTTTTGGAAGTTTAATGGTTAAGTATAAAAGAAGGGGATAACTCCTTTTAAATTATATAAATGCTAAATGGGTTTTTATTAAGAATTATCTAATTTGCTCTGAATTTTGGATATAGATTTTTTATATGATAAAGCATGTCTTTGATAGTATAGGAGGTTCAATGATTAAGTATAAAAAAAGAGGAAAGGGGAGAGCTGTTTCCCCTTCTTAATTTTTTTTTCGAACGGAATTAACCCTTGAAAATATAAGGCTTTAATGTACAATTAGTATTTGTAGCCTGTGAGCTCAATGCCATCAGTTTAACTGGGCAGTATTCTTTTTATCCTTCTTTTTGTCGCTACTACATCGCAAATTCGTTTCAAATCATTTACTGTGAGAATCATTTTCTGAAAGATCTTATCAAAGAATGAAGAACATTTCTCACTTACATAGCTTTTTAATTCTGAATCTAGGAAAAAAAGTTAGCGGAAAAAATGACAAACTAAAATAGCGAAAAAAAAGTGACACAGGAAAAATGTTACCGGAAAAAAGAGACAAGGAAAAAAAGAGTGACAAGCAGTTGATTTTGGGGATTTATTGGTTAAGTATGAAAGGGGGTCGGGAGGAGGCTCTTAATTTAGGTAAATGGGTTTTTCATGCTAAATTAACTGTTTTGATTCAATTTTTGGATATACGTTCATACTGAAAAGATGCTTGTTTGATTAGTTTTGGGAACGGATGATTACCCCACCCCCCTCCTACCTAAATAAGATGAATGGGTTTTTAAGTAGAATTTTCTAACACGTGTCAAATTTTGGATATAGATTCTTTTTGATAAGGCTTATATATAGCATTGTGGTGTCGTGTCCTCAGTTTCTCTTTATTCAGTTGGTTTATTTGTTAAGTTCATCAATAACACATTTTTTGTTCCTCAAGTTCTTTATTAAAACTGTAGATCAGTTAATAAAAAAATAAATAAAAAGACATTACAACTACATAAGAGCATAACATAGGATATAGGACATAGGAACTACATAGGACATTAAAATTTTTGGTTCTACTAGGTTATCCGGTCGACCAAAAAATTATCGCCAAACTGTAAGATTAAATGCCAATAATGGGTGATCGTGAATGTCACATTTAATGACATTAAATACGGTTCACGTGTTTTAAATGTCATTAAGTGATTTTTATTTAGTTTTTTTAAAATTTGAATTTTTATTAATATTCTTCTAATTATTTGTTTTTTCGTTATTTAAAATAAAAATTATGTCATTTTGTATATTTTGGTTATTAGTTTGGCGATTTGTATAATTTGGCGAAATTGGTCGACGGGATAACAGAGTAGTACCAAATTTTCTAACATACATTTTTTTAAATGTTTTATATTATATTTTGTGATGTGTAATATGGGACATTAATTAGTAAAAATCCAGTTTTAAATAATAAATATTCAGCGGAAATTAAAATGACAATTACAACAAATGATTTAGCATATTACTTTTTTCACAAATAAAAAATAAAATAAAATAAATAAACCAGTTTTAAATGCAAAATGAATTGTAATTAATAATTATAAGGAAAAAGGTAAAATGTGTTACGTTTTCTGGCATAATTGTTTTCAATCATTAAATTAAAAAATAAAGAAAATTTCTTTTTATTTGTTATTTGCGTTCAGTTGCATTCAACTCGCTTTTTTATTTTACTTGGTCATTTTTGCGGCAAACCTTTACCGAGAAATCCTTAATCGTCAAATTTCTTAAGATGCTAGCTGCCCGCGATATGTACCGGACATCCCCCTCCGTCAAATGGGGAAAGCAAGCTTCTTTCAATAATCGCCCGTTCCCCCATCTATACTTAGCAAAAGAATCTCATAACAAATTAAGGATACGCCTTAGCATAATGAACGTACATCCAAAATTTGAAGCAAATCAGATAATTCTGCGTAAAAAGCCATTTATTTAATTTAAGGGGGGTTATCCTCTGTTTCTTCCTCTATACTTAGCCATTAGGCCTTTGAAACTATTCAAGGATTTACTTTATCAGAAAGAACCTATATTTAAAATTTGAAATACATCAGATATTTCTAAGTAAAAACCGACTTATCTAATTTGAGGGGGGAAATAATTGCTTGCCCCCTCTTTTTAATAAGCAAAAGAACCCCCATAACTAATCAGAAATACGTCTTATCATTATGAACCTATGTCTAAAATTCGAGGTAAATCGGATAATTCTGCATAAAAAGGCATTTATTTAATGTAAGAGATATTATCCCCCATCCCCCCCCTTTATATTTAGCCATTAAAACCCTAAAACTATTCAGGAATTTACCTTATCAGAAAGAACCTATATTTAAAATTTGAAATATCGGATAATTCTGGATAAAAACCGATTAATCTAATTTGAGGGCTAAAAATCTAAAATTCCAAACAAATCGGATAACTCTGCGCAAAAAACTATTAATTAAATTTAAGAGAGGTTTCCCCCATATCCCTTTTTCTTAACCATTAAACTCCTAAAACTCTTCAGGCATTAAATACTATATATAACCCTTATCAGAAAGAACCTATACAAAAAAAATTACACACATTGTATAATTCTGCATAAAACCCCTTTTATCTAATTAAGGGCAGATGGGGTGGGGGGGGTGGTAATCTTATGTTCAAAAATTGAACCAAAACAGTTAATTCAGCATAAAAAACACATTTACCTAAATTAAGAGCCTCCCCCTGATCCCCCCCTATATACTTAACCAATGAATCCCCAAAATCAATTCCTTGTCACTTTTTTTCTGAATCATTTTTTTTCGCTTCTGTAGTTTATGTCATTTTTTCCGATAACTTTTTTTACTTTTTTTCCCGTTTACCCACTTGCCTATTTCGTGCGTTTTTTAAGGGTGGTTTCAACTGCTCCGCTCAACAAACTCAAAACGTTTTGACACATTTACAAACTCATTTTTTAAAACGGAAATACATAAAATTAGAATGCTTGACAATGGAAGCAATTTCGAATCGAACTTATTTTTTCATTTTATGATAGTTAAATTATCTATCCAGTTCTAAGCTATTTCAATCACATGATCACCCATTTTTCTCCTGCTTTTAGACCGGTTTTTCTGCTTTCGTCGGGAAATGTGTTCAAAAACGGCAACTTTGAAGGCTTGTTATGAAAGATGTATTGTATTTTTACAAAAACAGAAAATTAAGTGCAATTAGACAGTTTCTGAATAACACTTGCTATTTTAACGCATTTCCGAATAAAAATAAATTAAAGCATGTGTCACAAAGTTGCCCTTTTTGATTTAAATACACCCTTAAATAAGAATTAATAAAACAAGTTGGAAATTGCACGTGAAGCGTAGCAAATGAGGTGCGTTCGTACGATAACGAAGTTTTAAAAATATTCAGATCTTGCTGTTATAGTAGACAGTATTTCAGATATAATATAATGGTCGTTTTTTTTTTTTTTGTTTTTTTTTTTGTGTGTGTGTGTGCTCTTGTAAATATACATGGACATACAACTTGTATTACACCTCAGCAACGTATACCATATTCATAAAATGTGAAATAGTTGAATATAATTAAAACACATCCCAAACAATATATCCTCGTATACCATTATGTAGGGGAATATTTTTGAGTGGCCCTGTAAATTATTAATAAATATTTTTTGTAATATAGATTGTAAAGACGGACGAAAAAACGGACTGACAGACTGAACGACGAATATAGGTGCTACTTATTTATATAATTATGGATTCACTTAAAATTATTCAGATCTTGATATAATAGTACACAATATTTCGGATACAGTATAGTTGCCAAAATCTTTTATGTGTCCCTGTAAATACTATCTGTTTTCTTTTATACAGAAAATAACTTGTAACATTCTTCAGTAACATATATCAATCTCATAAAATTTTAAACAGTTAATTACAATTAAAATGCACACCAAACAATGTTCTCCCTATACCATTTTGTAATAGAATACTTTTGTCTGACCTTGTAAATCAATAACAAATGTTCTTTGCACCACAGATTATGCAAAATGTATATTATAAAATGTATGTACTTCATAAATGCATATCAATTTTATTATGTTTGAATGAGTGTAACATCATTAAAATGCATTCGAAACTTTTCCCCCATTGACCGTAATGTAATGGAATACTTTTGATTGTACCTGTAATTAATCTAACCATCCGATTTTCATAAAATTTGAAATGACTCGACAAAATTATATAATAATTATACAGTAGAGGACCTATTATCCAGAATCGTCGGGACCAAAGGCTTTCCGGATTTTGGAATTTTCTGGATTTCGGGTCCGTCCAAAACTCGACACTCCCTTCCCCCCCCCCTCCAAAAAAAAAAAAAAACCATGGAAAATTTTAAAATAACAACAAAATTATAGCACTGATATTTAGAATATGAATGAAAAGTGTGTAGTATGAGAAATCTGTGGAAAAAACACTAAGCTACAACTTTGATTCTTGTACTATAGTACAAAGTCAAATATACGGACATCCGAAATTCAGAGCTCTTCAAAATCCGAACGTTTTGCTAACTGGCTTTATATATATATATGTATATAACCGTAAAATACCGTTAATCCGTTCCCCGAAAGGTGACGTAAATCGTAAAATAATTAGAGGGGGGGGGGCGCTTACACGGGATTTTTCCGCGATCGTTTCACAAAATTTGCATTTTTTTGCGATATTTGACGAAATGTGCAAAGTTTTATCGCAATATTTGACGAATTTGCAGAATATTTTCACGATACCTGAAAAAATTTGTGTTTTTTATGGGGATGAATCATGATGAAATAAATGAATGAATCATGAATCTTTGAATGAATTATGAATTTTGGTACTTGAAGCAATACTTGAAAAAATTTGCATTAAAAAAAAAAAAAAACGTAAATTCTGTCGAAAAAACGCAGAAAAAATGTGAATTTTGTAAAAAAAGCCAAAAAAGCATGAAATCTAAAAAAATCTCGATAAAACGCATATTTGATCAAAGATTCGTGATTCATTCATTTCATCATGATTCAACTCGTTCTCAATCTTCTTCATTTCTGGATTTCGGGTCCTTCCGGATTTCGGAATTCTGGATAATAGGTCCTCTACTGTATTTATTAAATTTCAAACGATTAAAATGCATTTGAAACTTTTTTCCCCATTGACCGTAGTGTAACGGAATACTTTTGATTGTCCCTGTTATTGATCTATGCATCCGATTTCCATAAAATTTGAAATAATTAACGATTAATATAATTAAATAAAATTCGACAAAATTATGTAATAATTATACTTTTTTAATTTCAAATGATTCGGTTGGGTAGTTTTTACGTTGTTATATGCGGACGGACAAATAGACTGAACGACAACTACAGGTGCTATGTATTTACATAATTACGAACGCACCTAAAAATTGTTTGAAAGTAGTCCCTGTGGATTTGAGAACAAACTTAACAAAAGGATAATATACGAAAACTTTAACGTTTAAGTTAATATCTTTCCAGAAACATAAATACAAATGAATTATAAACTTTCCAAACATACCTGGATTTAATGAATGCTTCAAGGAATTCGAAGATTTAAAAAAAATGAACTGATATATCCATCTTTTTCATAATTTTCTTCTCAGAAGAGGATTTAATATCAGTCACAGCGGAATGCTCAATAAAAGAAACTAATACCTTAGCACTAAAGCAACTAACAACAAAATGTTTGTGGAAAGTTTTGTCTAACCTTCAAAGCATACGAGCATGCGTTTTTGTGTTTTTCTTGGTTTTCGAGAGTGTCCAGTCCCAAAAAAAGAGCAAGAAACAGATGTAACTAATTAAGCCCCCCCCCCCAATGTTGCAGTATTGAAAAACCCGAGACAGTGACAAGAAATGACCATTCCTTTTAGCCTTCGGCTGATTTCCAATAGTATAAATGAATGCCGGCCTCTTTCAAAATGAGTGACCGGTTTTTGTTAAAAGCTGATACTGTTACCATGTGCTGTTGGAGGCGATCGATGAGTAAGAAAAAATTGTAAAAAAAGCGGGAAAAGAGACTAAATCTGAAAAATATAGACTTAAGACAAATGTAAAAAATAGCCTGTTTAGCGTCCCACTCTGAGGCATGTGTAATCTCTCGAAAGAATAAAATTTTTACGTTCTAACATTACCACAAGAGTTTAAAATTCTAGGGGGGGGGGGCACTGGGATGTCTGGGGTGGGCCCGGGCCCCCCTGCTAGTTACACCTATGATGAGAGAGTAATATATTATATACATCTATATACATATTGTATTACATATATATATTACTTGTTGAAGTAGTTATTTAATTAATCGCTGGAAAAAATGTTTTCCTAGCTAAAAAAAATCATAGAGAAAAATTATCTTCATACATTTAAGCATATTCAAAATTAAACGTCATATTTTCCATAGCAACAAAATCTAATCGACAATTCTCTATTGGACTTTGAGCTTGAAACCAATTTAATTAAATTTAAATTATGAATTTTGTTTTAAATCTCAAATTTTGACGATTAAATTTGAATATAAATACATATAAATTTTGATATAACAAAATTATACTTAAAACAAATCTGCCGAAATTTTTTTTATAAATGTATATATCCACACGAGAAGAACATTCTGTAATTTTTTCAGATTTTTCAGGGTATGCCTGTATGGAGACCTTCCTTGTCAGCTGTTGTTCAATGTAATGAAAACCACATAAAAATATTGAAATGCAAATAAGAGATCTCTGTGAATTTGTTCCACAGAATTAGCATTAGTGAGCAGGTCTTTTCGCTTCTTGCAGTAACCCCATAAACTTAAAACTGAAGCAAATAATTGTGACAGCAGAATTATCGAGCAAGCCCTACCATGACCATGACGTTTTTTGCCAGAATAATAACTAAGCATCGCAACAACTGCTTTTTTTAGCTTCTCTGTGTTACAATCGAATGTAAAACATCTTGATTGTAGATTCTAGGAAATAATTGGTGACTATATCGATTTTTCTTGATTGTTGAATTTTTGAGAATCACCCATCACTAACCTGTACAACTTGATTATCCGTCGACCAAGAAACTATCGCCAAATGGGTGATCGTAAATCTCATCATTCACTTGACATTAAATATGTTTGTTATGTCATCAAGTGATTTATTTACTTCTTTGTTTTATTTGTTTTTCTAATTTATTAGTCCTTTCATAATTAAACATAAAAATTACACCAATTTGCATAATTTAGCGATTTATATAATTTGGCAAAATTGGTCAGCAGCATAATCAAGTAGTAGTCTGAAATCTATTATGATTGATAAAAAAAAACCGACGTGGCACCCCAAAAAATCTTTAAAAACCGCTAAAATTAGATTAAAAGTTTAAAATCAATTTTTACTTCTGAATTTAAAAAAATCACCATAGAACTTGAAAAAATGCTAAAAATTGTAGGATTCAAAATTTACTCTAATAGGACAAAACATTAAAATTGGAAATAAATCATAAATAAGAAAATATCAACATCATGCAAAAAATCTTGAAAAATCACATTAAAACTATCTAAAATTCATAAATCTTAGCAAACAAAATTTGATAGGGGAAAGTTGTCCAAAATGGGGACGCTGACATATTTCTGTCTGCAAAAAAAAATCTATAAATAAGAAAAATGTGGCAAAGCATTTCCCGTTTAGAGCATGTCTTAGACTATGAGATGGCAAGGGGATTTTTTTAAAAAAATTTTTAGTATAGGCAAAAAAACCATTTTTCTGAAAAATGTTCGAAGTCCCCGTTTTGGACAACCGGGTGGGTAAAATGGGGTACTCATATGAAATAGCATATAAATTCAAGTTCTACTGCGAAATTTTATTAGAAAAACTTGTTTTACAAAGAAAGATCGACTTTAATGCAAAATCAAAATGCAGATAAGGAATTTTATCTTTTTTAACAGTTACTAGAATGTCACAAAAAGTAATCAAATACAAAAGTCACATATGAAATTGACATCGCTTTCGTCAACTCTTGAACATGCTTCATGGGCCCAACCTCGACAGCTGCTACATTGAATCCACCCCTCTTTGTGTTTCGAGTCAATGTAAAGCTCATTACAAAAAATGCAAGCGTCATCGCTATTCTCTTCCTCATCAGATGATAACGGATCTTGATTTTTTTTCTTCTCATTTTTAGCTTTTGGATATTTAGGATTGGGTTCGGTGGGTTTCTTGACCAATTTTCTTTTCAGTTTATTTTGATTTTCATTTTTCTCCTGTTCCATAGCTTCCAATTCTGCTTTATAAGGCGATGAAGTGAGTATGGCAGTTTTACCTCTCCTCTTGTCATTCACTTTTTTTTTCATGCGTTCAATTTCTTGTGGTGGAGGCATTATTATTTTCGGTGAAATGTTATACGCTGAACATGTCTGGGGTTCTATAGCTGGAGATATTCCAAACGATGAAGTGGAAAGTTGGGGTGTGACGATTCCATCACTCGATGCTAAATGACGTTCTAAAGGGTTGTTAGCAGGTTTTTCAGTTGTTTCTGAAGGCGCAAATAAATGTTCAGGGAACACATCTCTGTTAAAGGGATATATCCTTGTTTTTTTAAACCCATTCATAGCATTTTGCACAGTAGCTGCTCTTGAAAATGCATTTTTGAAAAGGTTTTCGACCTGGTAAATTGTCACGTAGCGTCCAGGGTGTTGTATGAGCCATTTCCTTGTCTCTTGCTCATAAAAGGCACTAAGTGGTGCCATGAAAGAGACATCGAGTGGCTGCAACCGATGTGTGGTGTGAGGGGGAAAGCATATCAACACCACGTTATTTTTCCGAGCAAAGTTCACCAGTTCCAAGCTTTTTGTATGGGAATTGCGGCCATCAAGTATTAACAACACTGGCTTTGTAGGTCCTGGATTTGAATGTTCCACAAACTTCTTGAACCAAACAAGGAAAGTCTCCTTGTTAATCCAACCACTCTCGTGATATACCGCAAATGATCCAGGAGGGGCATCATCCATCAAGAGAGCATTTTCTCGCTTTCTAGGAAAGACAAACAGTGTTGGAACGAAATTTCCCGCGGCATTGGCGCAGATTTCTGTTGTCACAAGTACCCCTCGCTCGGCTGATGCCAAACTGCCAACTTGTTTTTTTCCACGCAAAGCAAGGACTTTAGATGGCTTATTGGGCACTGTCAAGATGCCTGTCTCATCTACATTGTAAATATCATTGGGTGAGAATTGATATTTTAGATACAATGACTCTAATAAATCAAAGAACATTTTGAGAGCGACGCGATTAAAACCTTTTGCACGCGCCATTGAGGTTTTTTCAGGATTACGTAGAGCTAATATTGGATGACGTTTTAGAAATCCATAAAGCCAGTCCTTTCCAGCCATTCTCCGTTCCATGTTAAAAACATGCGGAATTTAGTTTTTCTCTGCTAGCTCAAAAGCGAGAGTTCTCAAATCTGATAGCGTAACGCCAAACAACCTCTCTTCCAAATGTAACAGATGGTCCACCAATTCCTTCTCTTGGGCTTCCGAGAAGGTTTTATATCTTCCTAAGCATTTAGCAGCAGTCGCTTGTGAAGAGAGCTCCTTCTGTCGAGCCTCTTTCACCTTCCTCTCCAGAGTTGTCTGTGGAACGTTGTAGGCTTTAGATGCTCTCCTGTAACCCATTTTCCCTTCTAAAACTTCTTGGATTGCACCAGCCATGCTCTCTGTCGACTAGCTCTGTCGATCAGTTTTCCTTTGATAGCGCCCCATCTCGTCTTCAAATAAAATGATAGTTCTGTAAATAACAGAACAAATTATCATTTTGACATTAAAAAAATATATACATTAAAATTTATTTTTGTAACTTAAATATTTATTTAATTTAGTTAATCAATATTAAATTAATTGTATTTAATCTATATTAAATTAATTATATTTAATCTTTGTAAAAATAATTACATTTAATCATTATAAAATTAATTTTATTAAATCGTTATAAAACTAATTTTGTTTAATCTACATTCGTTATGCACACAAATAATCTCTTACACTCAATTTAAGCACTTAATTCACAACATAATATCTCAGAATTAAAGCAAATTAAAACATATTTCAAAATTGTTATGAGACGTTCAAAACGGGGACGTCCCCATTTTGGACTACCCTCTATGTCCCCATTTGAGCCGACCATGGCGAACGCTAGAAAACATGGCATCTCTTCACACACATGTAAGATAGAAAATGAAGAAACATATCAGAATATAACTTAAAACTAGAGCGAAAAAAATGATTTACTTACCAAAATTGAATCTTCAAATGTAAATTCATACAGCTCAATATAGTGCAGGGGCAAAATCGAACTTTTTTCTTGCTAAAAATTCAAAACTTCGTAGCAGAAAGAATAACAGCAAATTGCGTCAACAAATCTTTTCAAAATGGCAATCTGATGTAAAGGAATAATAGTAGTACATTGGATCACCAGATGTCAGCACTTATCAGTGAGAAACCGAATGTCCCCATTTGACCCGCCGTCCCCGTTTTGGACGACTCTCCCCTACATTAGACTAAAAGTTTGAAACAAAATTCTTATAACTAATATAAAATATCAGTGGCAAAATGCAAAAAGAAAAAAAAAATTAAAAAATTGCATTAAAAAATTCAAATGAATTGTATTGAAATGAAAATTCACTATATTAGGTTAAAAGAATGAAACCATATTCTTTTCTCTAATTTTGAAAAATCGTCTCGAAACATTATAAAAACTCTGCTAAAGATTGTATAAAAATTAAATTAAAAAATCAAAAATCGGCTTTTGAGGTGCAAAACTTTGTATATAGAAGTACCTTTTCCAAAATTTTGTAGCTCTTCATACTTCAGAACATCATCGGCACTTTAAAATTTTTATTACCATATTTTCGGGTGTATAGTCCGCGGCTTATACAAGAAAAAAAACTTTCCAAAAAGCCGCTGCAGCTTATACAAAGATTCTTTTTTAAATTTGAAATCGTGATATTTTTTTCTAAAACTTTTAAACCTCAAAAAATTTGAAAAAAACATCAAAATTTGTAAATTTTTTTCGCTATGCCGTAAAATTTAGAGAGTTTTCCCATGTTTGTAAAGGATTTTTTTTTACTGCTTAAATGCAGTTACTTCTTGGTTTGGAAGAACTGTCGCAACTATCGCCAAGTATTGCAACGATAGATCTATAATAGCTACCGTGATAAGTCGTGAAATTTTAGACAAAAAAATGAACTTTAAAGTGGGGGGGGGGGGTCAACTTATACACGAGACCTAAAAAAAAAAAATCTATAAATCAAATATCAGAAAATAATTTGCTAGTGAATCGGTGCTGCAGCACCCCATTGTGTTTGTTGAGTACAAAATCCAAAATCCAGAACCCTTCCAACCTCGACGATTCTGAATTTAAGATTTAGTTTATTTTTCAAAAAAATTAATCTACCATACCCAGTTGCAAAGAACAATAAAAAGTGCGTGATTTATGCCATTTCTAAACGATTCAGAGCAGTCGCTCTTTCCGAAACAAATCCGAAGAATCGTTCCTTTAAAGAGTCGTTTAATTTCAGACGAGTTCAGACGAGTTTCAATCAAACTTTTCAGAGTTGTTTCATTTCAGATAGAGTCCGAGGAATCGTTTCTTTTCGGAGTTGGTACCCTACCCTGTTGCAAAGAGCAAAAAAAAAGTGTGTGATTTATGTCATTTCGGAACGATTCAAAGCAGTCGGTCTTTTTTGAAACGATTCCCAGGAATCATTCCTTTACAGAGTCGTTTCATTTCGGAACGAATTCAAAGAATCGTACTTTTCCGGAGTCGTTTCATTTCAGATAGAGTCCGAGGAAACATTTCTTTTCGGAGTTGGTACCCTATCCTGTTGCAAAGAACAAAAAAGTGCCTGATTTATGTCATTCCGGAACGTTTCAGAGCAGTCTGATTTTTTTCAAAACGATTCCTAGGAATCGTTCCTTTACAGAGTTGTTTCATTTCAGAAAGCGTTCAAGGAATCGAACTTTTCCGGAGTCGTTTCATTTCAGATAGAGTTCGAGGAATCTTTCCTTTTCGGAGTTTGTGCATTTTGGACTGATTCCAAGGATTCAATCCTTTTGGGAACCAATGACCTAAGATACGTATATATTTTATGTTCGAAATTTTGAATTTATCACTGACTTTTTATTTTTAATTTTCAGAAAAATTCAGAAAAAATATCACGCTTGTTTGAAAAAAAATGCGCTTAAATGCCACATAGCTTGAAATTTTATCTTAAAACACGTAAATGCCGTGGCATTTCTTCAGAAAATTACCGTATTGATAATCTTAATTTTTTAGCCGAATTACTGTAGATATTATGCATCACGAAAAAATAATTGGAAATTATTCATGAATAACAAAATGTTTGATATGGAACGCCAAAAATCCTATTAAGAGATAAAACATTGCAATCAAAAAATAACTATATTAGGAAAAAAGTTTGATATTGAAAGTGGTTTCTGAATGGCTAAAAAACTTAAACATGGCTGAAAATTTAATTGAAAATTATATTAAAAATCGCTGAATGTTTGTAAGTCATTCCTGTAAAAATTTTATATTCAGTCGGAAAACACTGCAATTGGAAATCGCTCATGAATAACTAAAAATCAACATGGAATGCCAAAAATCCCCAAAACTTGCTAAAAGTTGCATTGAATATCACATTAGAAATTGGTAAAATTCAAAAAACGTAGGGAACAAATTGTACAGTTTAAGCTAAAAATTAGAAACCAAAATTCTTTTACCAATGTCAAAAAACTGTCACGGAATTTGAAAAATTACTAAAAAACAGATTTAAAAAATCCAGAAGATAAAATTTACTATAGTAGGATAAAAGTTAGTATCAAATCCATGTGGACAAAATTTATCATAATGGAACAAATTATTACAATCTGAACTCTTTCATTAATAAAAGAAATATCGATACAAAACACTGTAATAACAATCTTTGAAAAAGGAAAAAAAATCTAAAAATGCTAAAAATCGCATTAAACAAGCTAAAATCTACCAATTGTTGATAGCAAAATTTACTATATTAAGCTACAAGTTACATAGGAAATTTCTGAAAGTGAAAAAAATTGGCCTGGACTCGTAAAAAGGCTAAAAATTTTATTCAAAAAGGCATTAAAATCGTTTTAAATTTAAAAATAGCAGGAGACAAAATTGACATTAATACACTAAAATAATGTTACCTAAATTCTTTCTTAAATAACAAAATATTTATGCAAAGAATCTCAAAAATTCGCTAAATATCACCAAAATTAAAAATTCGATGGGAACAAAATCTACTACATTAAGCTAAACGGTTAAAACTGAATTCCTCATAAAAATGAAGACATATAAATAACATCTGCCATATATTCATGAAATGTTTTCTGAATTTAATTATAAAATTGAATACTTACCACAAAGTTTAACTTGTAAACAGACATCTGAAAAAATATTTGGATGGATCTCTTAAAGATTTGACTTAAATTTGCATCATCCTCAAAACAGCTTTCTGTGGAATGGTCAACAAAGACATCTATGTGATTTCCTAAGAGCTAGCAGATAGACATTTAAAGGCAAGAAAAGCAATTGTGTTTCAAGCCATTTGAATGCTTACTGCTGGCTGAACCTCAGAGTCAACAGCAACTTATGAAAAGTCTGCAGTTTTGATCTGAAAAATAATAAAAACAAATCATGCATAATTGCATACTAAAAAAATTGGTGCGAATGTACTTTACTCTCCTTCTTGGCGCTATTTTTAAAAATCGCCAAATTGGCGCGTTTTTGCGTCTTGTCTCCCGGAGCGTCTTTCTCCAAGGCCCGCCACACACTACAGAGACATACGTCAAAAATCGTGCAATATGACGCAATCAAACCGGTTTTTTCTCTCTTATCACTGTGAAATTGTCCATGTCGTACGTTTTTTCGTTCAATGTTTGGCCTGCCACAGACCTGTCATACATTGAGCGAAAAAACATGACACACTGTTAAAAATTTGAAACTTTTGCTGCATCGTCACCGATTAAAAAAAAAATTCACAATAAATATATAAAACCATTGACTTTCTAATATACTAATAATAAATAATATACTAATAAATCTAATTTCTAATAATAAAACTTTATATGCACCAGTTTCTAAAACAAACAAAATACAATAGCCATAAAAGCAATTCACTTACCTTTACTTATTTACATTACGGAATCCTACAAAGAGGATACTTTATTTTATTTATAATTTATCCAAGAAAATACATCACACGTTCCAAATTAAAAATCTATCCAACAAACTAAAAGAATTATTTCTGCTTCCAAATATCGTTTCATGCGGCAGACGATTCAGTAATTACAAAATTTGATGCAATGTTTTCATCTAATGTCCGGTATTCAGGCACATTTTGCGAATACAGAGACAACAAAACGAGATTGAACAATCAGAAAACTGCATTCAAAGTTTTTCCTTTTTTAAGTGAGCGAATTTTCTGATTGGTCAATTTCGTTTCGCTAACAGCACAAAATCTATCCAGATTTCTGCTATGAAAAACACTTTTTTTCCTTAAAAAACTCAGCGTAAAAAACTATTTAAGCACTGTAAAAATTAAAAGAAATAAATTTTAAAAAGACACTGCGTACATTCAAGCGAATTATTTTAAATTGGGGAATTTCTTATTTGTGTATTTTACAGATATTATTCATATCAATAAACAGTCACAAAAATAATTGTGTACTTATCAGTGCCGGGCGAAAGGGGGCGGAGGGGCGAAGATGGCAGTTTTACGGGCGCAGAAATTTATACTACCAACGTCATTTTTAGCTTGTCACAAGAAAAAGTTCGGGGAGGGGGCGCCAAATTGAGACTTTGACCCAGTCACAGTTTCCTCTTCGTACGCTTCGTTCCATACTTAAAAATTCGGGAAAAACAACTACTTACTAGAGATAAAAATTACAGAAAAGGAATTTTAAAATTTTGCTGCGTAAATTTGCACAAAGTTATATAAATTTTACAACTTACGTTCGTGAATTTTACAAATATTTTATTTCTAAAATTTAGTAAGGATATTTATCAAATAATATAATTTCTATATCATATAATTTCTATAATTTTAAACTGAAACATTATGACTGCATTAAAACAACAACTAAAAAAATCAGTGGATCCACAAAACTCGCTATGCAGGAATCAGTAAAATGCATGAAACTCGTCGACGCCGCAGTCACAAACGTGTGTATGAGCGCTTCGCGCCCATTAAAACTAAAAAAAATCAGTGGATCCACGAAATTCGCTATGCAGGAATCACTAAAATGCACGAAACTCGTCGACGCCGCAGTCACAAACGTGTGTATGAGCGCTTCGCGCCCATTAAAACTAAAAAAACATCAGTGCATCCACGAAACTCGCTGTGCAGGAATCACTAAAATGCACGAAACTCGTCAACGCCGCAGTCACAGACGTGTGTATGAGCGCTTCGCGCCAATTAAAACTAAAAAAAGCATCAGTGGATCCACGAAACTCGCTGTGTAGGAATCACTAAAATGCACGAAACTCGTCAACTCAGCAGTCACAGACGTGTGTATGAGCGCTTCGCGCCAATTAAAACTAAAAAAAGCATCAGTGGATCCACGAAACTCGCTGTGTAGGAATCACTAAAATGCATGAAGCTCGTCAACTCCGCAGTCACAGACGTGTGTATGAGCGCTTCGCGCCGATTAAAACTAAAAAAAACATCAGTGGATCCACGAAACTCGCTGTGTAGGAATCACTAAAATGCACGAAACTCGTCAACTCCGCAGTCACAGACGTGTGTATGAGCGCTTCGCGCCCATTAAAACTAAAAAAACATCAGTGGATCCACGAAACTCGCTGTGTAGGAATCACTAAAATGCACGAAACTCGTCAACTCCACAGTCACAGACGTGTGTATGAGCGCTTCGCGCCCATTAAAACTAAAAAAACATCAGTGGATCCACGAAACTCGCTGTGTAGGAATCACTAAAATGCACGAAACTCGTCAACACCGCAGTCACAGACGTGTGTATGAACGTTTCGCGCCCATTAAAACTAAAAAAACATCAGTGGATCCACGAAACTCGCTGTGTAGGAATCACTAAAATGCACGAAACTCGTCAACTCCGCAGTCACAGACGTGTGTATAAGAGCTTCTCGCCCATTAAATCTAAAAAAAAAAATCAGTGAATCCACGAAACTCGCTGTGCGGGAATCACTAAAATGCACGAAACTCGTCAACGCCGCAATTAGTAACGCATGCATGAATGCTGCGCGTCCATTAAAAGAAAACAAAAAAATCGCTGGTTTCACGAAACTCGCTAAGTTAGAATTCCAAAAATGCACAAAACTTGTCAAAACTGCGTTAACTAACGACACTATATAACCGAAAAATTATTCTCTGGATGCTCAAAAGTCGCATTGAAGAAATTTCTAAAATGAGCAAATTTGCGGTTATTAATGCAGATATCCAACTATTAAAATCTTTGTAAATTTGTACGAAAATACGGGATAAAATTTTGAAATATATATTTTTTTTATGTATTTATGGTACATATATATTGCGCGAATTTTTAAATAAAAAAGAAAGTTTTTCTGAAATAGGAATTCACTTTCAGTAAAATTAACACATCATCTCAATTTTTTAAATGAAATTGATAAATCATAACTTAAATCATTGAATATTTATTTCGAGAAATTTATTTCGTACCGCATACTTGTCTCCAAATGTATGTTATTATTTATTAAAATAAGAAATATCTTTAAAATAAAACGAAAAAAAGGCCGGGAAAATATAGCCATACATGTATAATGTAATCTCCTTTTTTAATTCAAACAATAATAGACTGATGTAACAATGAGATTTCATAAAAGCCAATCAAACAAAAGATAAGAAACCGTGCAATCCGGTTAAACCGATCAAAATTCCTGAACTAACAACTGTAGGCGTGGAAAGAATTCAGAAAACGATCCGGTAACAAGAGAAAGCCATCAGAAGTGTCCAATCGGAAACGGCTTAGAAATCAGTACATTACGTAAACCGAAGCACTCCTTAGGGTTGCCATATTGAAGATCCGAGTGGAGAAAATGAAAATGCACGGTTGCCATGTCGAAACATTTATCGCTAAAAAAAAAAGTCGCCTTGGCGAAGGAGAGTAAAGTACATTTCACCCAAAAAATTGAAGACTTACAATTTACAGTCGTATTCACGAATAACTTCGACCGAGAGTTAAACCGCGGGTTCAATAATCCCGGGTTGGGGTTCTTAACCCAGAGTTGAAAACTCGTATTCACCATTGACTTCCAGAGAAAAGTTATTGAACCCAGCGTAACTCAACCCCGGTTCAAACTAAAACGCTCATTGGACAAAAGAAATCATGTGACAAACTGCGATTTCCTTTTCTTTGCTCATTCTGTTATCTGCACGCTCTCACTCTCTCTCTGGTTATCTGTTTGTTGTTGTTTTGATTAGAGTTCTGTAAAATGGATCGTAAAATGTTTTCTCCTTTCGAAACTGAATTGTTAATGGAGTTGGTACAAAAAAGAATCGACGTAATAGAGTGTAAAGAAACTAATAAAGCTTCTTTAGCGAAAAAAGCTGAAGCTTTTCTAGAAATAGAAAAAGAGTTCAACAGCTCAATCCACGTGTTTCGTCGCACGGCCCAACAATTGCGCCAGCGATATAACAATTTGAAAAAAAAAGCTGTAAAAACCAGCGCAGAAATACGTAAGGAAATTAGAATGACAGGCGGAGGAAGTAATTGTGTGAAAGATGTGAATGATGTGGATCAAAGACTTCTACAAATGGGGATTATCACTACACCTTTAATCACGGCATATGATAGTGATGCCTCTTATTTGGATTTTTCGTCTCAAGGTAAGCATATGTGTTATTCATTCTTGGCATTCCACACTTTAGTGAATTATTAATATTCCATATATAAGCTACATAAATTTTTATATCTCATTTCAGAAGTTCCTCCATCATCAAGTAATACAGAGACGAACCCTGTTGAAGTAAGTTTTATGGCAAATAATTTCTTCTTGATGTAGTCTTTTCTTTAAATTCCTCATCTGAATGTTTTTATTAAGTGTTAAACCAAGTACCAATACTGAAACTTATTTTTTTCTGATGCTACTTTTATTAGAACAACTGTGTCTGCTCATATTACTTCATAAATTTTCATGTACACTAATTGGAAAATCGCGAGACTTTTTTTTAAAATTTATACTTGGGAAATTTTAAATCTAAATAAGTACAATGCTTTTATTCAGTGTCTGCTCCACAATTTATGAACAAGTTGTTTTGTGTTTGTAACACAAATCCATTAAATTTTAACTGTGCTACACGATTAAAAAAAAAAAAAAAAAAAAAAAAAATTACATGAATTTTTCAAGTGAAAAGAAAATTTGTCTATTGTTTGCCTTAAAGTGGACATGATCAGGGGTAGGGAAATACATCATTTTGCTCGCCAGTGGCAAGTGGATTTTCTGGCAAGGCGAGTGCATTTTTAGTTTTTTAAAAATTGTAGGCTATAGAGACATTATCATAGACACTTTTGTAATCTAGATATTTTAACTTCCCAAATTATAACAGTGTAAATATGGTGCTAAGTTCTATCTTATATTAAGCTTACCTCTGGTATATATATTTCTTAATTTTATAGGAAAAAAAAGAATTACGAAAATGTATTGTAATAATAGTAATTTTGTCATAACTATTTTCAACTGCATGCGTGTTGCATCTCGCAGGTTAGTGAAATAAATCCTTGGCTGGTAAGATTTTTGAAAAATTCCCCACCCCTGGACATGATTGTTATAGAATTGCAGGGATGCAGAATATGTCCAATGTAACGATCTAGGATCGAGGGAAATTTTGCAAAATATACAATTTGATTTGAATGTAAAAAAATATCACTACAAATTAAAAGATCCGCAAGACGACTTTCATAAAATTGCTCTCAAAATAATATGTATCGTATATACTTGTGCATAAATTGAGAAATTTTGGAGGGGAAAAAAAAATACGTATGATAATACAAAATGTACAAAATCGTAAAATTTTGGGGTTCTTTTCAATTTTTTTAACTTTTTTTTTCAATTTGTTTTAAAATTTCTATTTAGATTTTTTTAAATGTATATACATATATGTATGGCTCTGAGGCTTTTTTTTACTGCTTTACTCTCTTGCTTGTATTCACCTCCTAATGCACTCTGAATTTTAAAATTCCTTTTTCTTGCTAAATTTTTCTATGCACCAAGACTATCAGATATATCACTGTCGATTGGAGGTGAACGGGAGCAGTGCGACTTCTGTATAAACTCCATTTACTATCTGCATTTGGTTAATAGTGAAATTCTGTGAATCTAAACCATTTTTCTTTTTCTTTCTTTCTTTTTTTTTTATTACTTATTTTATCTTTTTCATGTATTACTATTAAGCGAGGAAGCTGGCAGAGCGGGATCAACTTTCATTAAATTTTAATTATGCACATATTAAAAAAAAAAAGATTAAGTGAAAAAAAATTTGATTGTTTGCATTAAAATGATCATGAATGTTATATAAGCTTTTTATTTATTTATTTATTTTATTTTTTATAAGTTATTCTATATTTTTCATATATTATAAAGTGGGAAAGGCTGAAGGATATCATTTTTAAAATTTTATACTCATGGAATCTTAAATCTAGTAAATGCAATGTTTTTACTCAATTGTTTACTCTACAATTTATGAACAAGTTGTTTTATGTTTGTATTTACTTGCATAATTTTACTGTTTATTGATGCTCCTGAGTTTTATTTCCCTTGCCTGATTTTGTTTTTGTCAATATTAGTATAGTACATAATAATAGTTTGGCACTTGGTAAATGTACCATGCTTAACTTTAGATAAATTGCCTATCTTACATATTTCTTACATAAAGACATATTTAGTAATTTTTCAATACTATTTTTTTTCCTTCCAAAAGAATGTTAGGTAAAATTTATAAATCTAAAAAAAAAAAAAAAAAAAAAAAAAAAAGTTTTTGACCGATTTTCATTTTGACAAATAATTGACTTTTTCATTGAGACTTTTTGTCTCTCATTCATCTTGAATAAGTTTATGACAAATCTGGACAATTGGCTAGTAATTTTAACTCTTACAAAATCGTTGCTTTTAATTAGTGCTCTGATGATAGTAGGCTTTCAAAATAGATAATATACAATTGATGCTATCAGTAATAGGGTTTAATCCAGGAAAAAATGAATCGTAGCTTTTTGGCTAATTACAGCCAAGAATTGTTAGTCAAATAAAAATAACTTTAGCCAAGAAAAAGAAAAATGTTTCATTTATACAAAATTTCCATATACAGGAGTATTATTTATTTATTCAATATACAAACACTACGTCACACTGTAAGATTGATCCTTCGAGATTTACACATACAATGATTTTAGAAAAAATGAAAAAAAAATTTCAAACTGTCCTTTTCAAATTATTAAATTACTTAAATTCTTGATTGTCAGTTTATTTCTCAAGTCAGTTTTACTTATATTCATGAGACATAATCCCTTTTCATAATCTGCTACAAATTTATACAAAGAAGTCACATTGGAAAACATGTCAGTAATGCCTTTTTTATAGAATAAAAGAATGCAATGAGTTAGTTTCATTTCTTAACACTCTGTCGCTGGAACCCACCTAAACAACTTCCATTTATGAACAATTTCAGTTTATTTTCCTAAGTGGGAATCGAAATAAAATAAACTAAAACTCTTAATTTCTTCTATACTTCTTATGTATTAAACTTTTCATCACTTTCGTTTGTTATGTAACTAGAAAGAAAATTCTCATATCTGAAAAAGATATACGACATGCATCTAATACATTGATAATTCAGAGCTAGTGTGCATTGTATCACGTGCATATACTATCTCTGTTTTTCACCTTGCTATATTCTGGAGTTACGTCTGATGCAAGTAACAAGTGTTGTTTGAAGATCATTGCATTCTGAATACTAAACCTGAGTAATGAAGTAAAAAAGGCAACTGCCCTAGGTGGATCTTTTTCAGTATTTGTATGGTCAGTTGAACTCCAATACATTTAAATAACATTTAAAATTTTCTTCGTTTTATTTTTCTGTGATTATTAAATCAAATAAAATTTTTGGAAAATACTAGTGTCTAAATGTAAAAGGACCGTATGTTCTTAAAAAGTATATGCCTAAAACAGTCACCCTTTTGTGCCCTAGTATTCAAGGGATGATATTTAAGGCTCCTGTCCCCATCAGACAAAGATACTGGCAAGCTAATGCTCAATATTTTTTATAATTACACTTTCAAATTCAGAACTGATTTTGAAAGTAGAGGTAACTTTAAAAAAAAAAATCTACAACCAAAATCGAAAAAGTACTAAAAAAAAAAGCAATGTAGAGATGGAAGCTTTTCAACATGCAAAAAAAAAATAACAAATAAATAAAAATGTTAAAATGCAAAAGAGATATTATCAAAAGCCTTCTGTTAGGTTTAGCATAGTTGATGAGTGTCTTTACCTGACAAGGACAGGATACTCGCTCAATCAGGATGGGATGAATTTTGAAGAGACTTGCTGCATGAAATAGACACGGCATGAGATTTTTTTTTTCTGTGCAATGACAGCAGGTTTACAAAATGTGTAACAATAAAATGGGAATGATATAGTATATATATATATATATATTACTTTTGCTGTTGCTATTTGGCTAAATCACTAAATGCTTTTGGGACAAAAAGAGCTTTCAGTTAGCTATTTGGCTAACCCTAGATTAATCACTAAGTAAAGAAAGTAAGAAAAAAAAAAAACTTTGAATGTGCTTTATAATAGTAAAATAAATATTCTGTTGATTGAATGAACTGAGCACTGCTATTTCTATTATATAATTGAAAACAACAAGGACCTAAGGACCAGTAAGCATGAGAATTTACTGGTCCGCAGACATCATCACTGGTTCGCTATATAAAATTCTATTAAATAATTTTAACACTTAGAGTGGCCTCCTCGCGTCCCCCCCCCCCCCCTCCTTGGAAAATAAACAAATCTTACTTTGCAATAATCAAATTTTTCAGCATAATACAATGTTAAATTATAATTTGCTGAAATTAAAAAGCGAAATTTTCTGTACTTTTTAAAGAATAAATGTGCAAGATAAAAATTTAGTTATAAAATAATGCTTATTTAAGTGTAGAAGATAACAAGTATCACTATTGTTTGCATTTCTTTTAAAATGGGGCAAGACAGGTTTATTGCAAAAGACATTTTTGCTGAAAAAAGGGATATTTTTGTTGAGTAAATGGGTACTTTGCTTAATGAAATGGTGCTTTCAGGAGTCCCATTCACTCAGAAAGATTTGGAGCAATAAAAATGAGATTGGGAAGCAGGATAATCTGCGGCATCGCTAAAAAAAAATCTTATGTGTGATCGGTTGTGGTTTTCTCAGGGCCTGAAAAAAGGCACTGGCCCTGCGGACCACTAAATTTTTCAGATTAGTGGTCCCATTGAATTATCGGTGGTCTCGGATCAGCGGACCACCAAGGATTTTGAACGCTGATGTTCATATTAAAATCTAAAAATAATGAAGGATATGTTTCATGAAATAAAATTTTGTGAAAAGGCTTACAAGGAAGGTCTCCATTGGGGGCATACTCAGAATTTTTTGAAAAAAATACGAATTAAACTACTCATGTAGGTAATAAAGGATCAGTGAAAATTAGCGGCGGAATTACATTATTAGATATGTAAAAAAATAAAATAGTTTGGAATAATTGGCGTGAAAAGCTGAAAGCGACGCGGGATTTGGCGTACAGTGCATTTCCTCGCCAAAAGCAGACGATTTTAACGAATCTGAAAATTGATTTCAATTGATTTCACTGTTAAAAATCTGCAGCATTTACTGCAACGTCACTCCACTACTTTTAAAGAATATCTCTCTTCTGACCAATGAGAATGCTCCATAGCACCGTGAATTGGCCGTGTCATACACTGTTAAAAATCTGCTGCATTTTGTTGCAACGCACTCCTCCGCTTGTATATAATATCTCTATTCCAACCAATAAGAAAGCTCCATTTCACGGCCAAGTAACCGTTTTCTATACAAGCAAGGGAGTGCGTTGCAACAAAATGCAGCAGATATTTAACAGTGTATTTTTCAATGTGGAACAATTTTAATCAATTTAAATTGTGTTTTAAATGATAAAATATATTAATTTCATTTTGTTTAAGTACGTATAAACACGTATGTGACAAAATTACACTTAAAGTAAAATAAAAATGCAAAACTAAAATTACTTAAACTAAACTTATTTAAATAAATTGAACATAGAAAGTTTTTTCTTTAAAAAGTATTCGAAGCGTATTTTTCAAACTTTCATTTTTTCGCCAACCGGAGATAAATCGCCAAATAAACGAAATTTTTATTATTTTTTTACAGACGTTATAAGGAGATTCCGCCGAAATGTTTTTTATAAACATGTATAACTATATGAGAAGAACATTCTGTAATTTTTTCAGATTTTTCTGAGTATGCCCGTATGGAGACCTTCTTTGTTAGAAAGCCTTAAAAAAAAAAAAAAAAAAAAAAAGTGGCGGTTTTATTAACCTTTTCCGGCGCACTACTCTTTAAAGTTAAAATTTAAAGAAAAAAAAAATTAGGCAATCTATTTAGGCCTAGAGGAGTACACAGGTATTGTTTTGTAAAGATTGCACTAACCATTTTAATTATACTGCTGTTGCCGAAGTGGTAACCTCCCATAAGTAAAGCATTGATAAGCGCAGTGAGAAGAGCATTGCTGTGAAGCGTGTATTACAGTAAAACATTTTACCTATTATTTAAAAACAGTAGAGTTTGATCTCTGTGGTGCTGCCATCTAGAACTCATAAGAAAGATTTAAAGTAGCCATTAGAGTAGTTTTTGAAATATTCACGGAGTTTTTGTCTCTAAACAGGGGAACCTTTAGGTGTTGCCGACCCGGCAATACTGCGTGTTAAGGGGTTACATTGATTTTTGTGAAAGAGCCCACAATTGAACTCCAAATTTTATCTGGATCGACCCCTGCAAATCTTGCAGTTTCATTTTATGACTGTTGACAAATTTCCCAATGCTTCTCCCGCACTCATTTGAAAAATTTCTTGTTTTTTATAAATGATGGATAGACTAAATTTCGCATTTTTTTAAAGCTATCAAACAAAATTTCAGTTTTTCTTGTTGACTAGTTAAAAAAATCTGCATCCGTTTGAAAAGTTTCATATCCTGCAATCACTTTAAGCTGAATGTATATAAAAACATTTAGTTTTTTAAAATCAAACTTTAATAGAAAACTTACGTTTTTATAGCATTATTAAAATACAAGAAAGCCTTAAGGAACTAATGTTAAATAGTTTTAATTTTTTGTTTTGTATATTTTTCAGGATTTATATTCTCAGGAAATGTCATCGACTGACAATGGTGGAGCATCCAATTTAGAAGAGAACATCCAAGATACACCACTAAATCCCTCAAACCACCACAAACGTCCACGAGCATTAGAACTATTCAGAAAAAAAGTAAAGGCAAAGGCTCCACCAATCAGTGCAAGCATAAAGGCAGCCCAGAAGCTCATTGAAGAAAGTGAGAGTAGAGTTCAGAATGAGAAGAGAAAAGCAGAGCTGGAAGAAATTGAGCACAATGCTCGAATACAGCTCATTAATAAAAAAATTGAACTTAAAGAGAAAAAAATTAAAATACAAGAAAAAATTCTGGATATCTTAGACACAAATCCAGAAAAGATAACAATAAATTTTAAATAAAAGTGTTTTTTTTTTCATTCAGAATCTGTTTTATTATTTACATAAATATATTAAAATAACACAATACTGAATATATCCATTTATATATTTTTATATACAAATACAATAAATTCATAAATGTGTTTACTAATTTTAAGTTAGAACTGTAAAAGCTTGCAATTTATTAAACTCTATGTACAGGGTGGTCATAAAAAAACTTTGCAGATATACTGAGCTCTAGTGGCCAGTTCGCTCAACCGATTGAAATGAAATTTCAGATACAGT
This sequence comes from Maratus speculifer, assembly GCA_964019185.1. Lineage (NCBI taxonomy): Eukaryota > Metazoa > Arthropoda > Arachnida > Araneae > Salticidae > Maratus > Maratus speculifer. Next base: position 66,784 of record CAXHSM010000973.1, on the reverse strand, counting down.
AAAACCTCGATCTATCGTTCCCGCATCCATCGTTTTATTTTTACGGTCCCTGCACAAATTATACTTAAATAATGTTAACGAAATCCGCATTCATCGTTCTTTAAAAAGTCGTTTTCCCGCATTTATCGTTGTAAAATTTTTCTCCTCGCCGAAATGAAATTGAAAGTCATGCGAATTCCAATGAAACACAAACTGGAATTACTTTTTTTAATCTTAAAATAAGTCATTTGAGTTGTTTGTGTTGATAATGGCGACAATAATACGGATGAAGAGTGGTTGTATATAGCAGAGCTGAGCTCTAGTGGCCAGTCCGCTCAACCGATTGAAATGAAATTTCAGATACAGTAAAACCCCGATCTATCGTTCCCGCATCCATCGTTTTATTTTTACGGTCCCTGCACAAATTATACTTAAATAATGTTAACGAAACCCGCATTCATCGTAATCTTAAAATAAGTCATTTGAGTTGTGTTGATAATGGCGACAATAATACGGATGAAGAGTGGTTGTATATAGCAGAGGATGCGATTATGTTTCCACTGATCAAAAGTTTGCGACATGTGGTGTCCTAAACTTAGGAGAAATGCTTGATAATGCAAAAAATCAAAATAATTGCGAAGAAGCAGAGGATAACGCTCATGCCGATGAAACTGAACCATCATAGTTCTAAATCTGTCTGATGCAATTACGACTTTTGAAACTGTATTAACTTTTATTTACGCATATGAAATTACAGAAAATGACCAGAAAAGAGTTGTATATCTTGAAAATTTATTTTTTGACTTTAAAAAAATTAACAGAAAACCAGAAATATATATTGACTTTTTAAAATAAATATTAATTTTCTGTAACTTTGATTGATTTATTTTACAGTTTAGTAAGCAACAAATTAATATTTATTAGTACACTGTATACATTGCATGCATTAATAAGGCATAAATATTGTGTTTTTTTCCTATTTTGATGCTAACCCGTATTCATCGTTTTCCCGCATTCGTTTTTTTCTCCGCACCGCTTGAAAAACGATGGATCGGGGTTCTACTGTATAGCTATTCAGAGGTATGAGCTCGAGATTCTGTAAACGACAACAAAATGGTGCTCATGGTTATAGTTACAGAAAGTCTAAAATTTCCAATGGCAACATCCTTTTTTTTTTCATTGCAAAATGCTCAGCACGTGGGAAAACCCAAAAGAGCGTTGGAACCGTACGTGTATCGCAAGAAACGGACATGTTATGCATGCACAAAAAAACGTTCTGGGAATCCTCCCCCCATAGAAAAAAACTATTGGGGCGCAAGGAGGAAATTTGCATATGACACAGAGTCAGTACACTAATCTCTGATTACAATACAGATCGGAGAAACTAAAACTTTTATTTTGATTACACATTTTCCACATGGGTGCCATCACAGGCAATTAATGGCAATGGCACTCATGTGGAAAATGTGTAATCAAAATAAAAGTTTTAGTTCCTCCGATATGTATTATAATCAGAGATCTTTTGCAAATGCAGTGATTGAAGGAAAAAAGTCTCATGTCATATAGCAGCTGAATCTTATCAAGTTGTATATATGCATAAATAACCTTATTAAAAATGTCTAAATAGGACTGTAAAAATAGTAATAATTTCTTATTCACAAATTCTGAATATATTTTGAGTATATATAAAAAATTCAGAATTTCACAAAAACAGGATTACATGAAAAAAATAGAGATGTATAATCAGTGATAGAAATTGGGAGATAAAAGGCAGGCGTCAAATGACGACTCCTGTAAAAACCTTAGGCGTCAAATTAAGATTTTTAGTTGCAGTTTCTAAAATTCATATTAATATTACTGTAATACTGCATATAACTTTGGAGTGTTTTGGAGTAAAAGAATAATTCTGAAATTCGCATAAAATTTTCTTTAAGGTTACTACAGAGACAAGAAAAAAATCCACTCCCAATTTTTTTTTTTTTTGGGGGGGGGGGGGGTCGCACCACTTTTACAAATTTTGCTATCTTTCTGCAAAATTTGCCGTTTTCTCGCAAGCTTTCGACGAAATTTGCAGCTCTTTTTGCGATCTTTCTACGCAACTGGCCGTTTTTTTTTCGTGATCTTTTGACAAAACTTGCCGGTTTTTTCACAATCTTTTCATGAAACTTGCTGCTTTTTCCGTGATTTTTTAAAAATATTTTGCCTTTTTCACGATCTTTTGCCAAACTCCGTTGTGTTTTTCTCGCAATCATTTGGCGAAACTTGTTGTTTTTTCGATCTTTTGAAAAGCCTTTCCATGTTTTTTTTGTGATTTGTTGACAAAATTGGCAGTATTTTTTTGCAATCTTTTGACAAAATTTGTTGTTTTCTGCAGGGCTGGGAACCTCCCCCCCCCTCCCCGTTAATTATGTGGGGGTTTTTTTCGCAACCCTTTGGCAAAAATTACTGATTATTTGGGATTCCTTGAAGAAATTTGCGCTTTTTCGCGAGCCTTTGATGGAATTAACAGATTTTATTGCGATCCTATGACAAGATTCTTATTTTTTCTGCAATTCTTTGACAAAATTAGCTTTTTTCTAAAGATTCTGTGACAAAATTAAGATTTGTTTTCACGATCCTCCATAGAAAATTGCATTTTTTTGCAATTCTATAACAAAGTTCGTCTTTTTCCCAAGATTTTTTTGACGAAATTAACTTTTTTGCGATTATTTTATGGAATTCGCGTTTTTTTTTGCTATTTTTTGACGAAATTTGCATCTCTATTCGCAATACTTTGTAGAAATTTGCCTTTTTTACGCTATCGTATAAAAAACGTTTGCTTTTTTGTTATTTTTTTGAAATTTTTTTTTTTTTTCTCCCATCTTTTGCTGAAAGTGACGATTTCTTATACGAGCAATTGATGAAATTTTTTTTTTTTTTCGCAACTATTTCTCGAAATTCGCGATGTTTTTTTAGTTCTGATTTTTCAGACTAGACCATTTTTTTTTTAAATTTTCGGAGCTGAATGTCTAATAATTTTTTTTAAAAGCTAGGCATCAAATTTGACGACCAAGAATAATTTTCTAGTCGTCAAATTCAATTTTTCAGTTGCATTTGACGACTAACGACTGCTAATTTCTAACACTGTGTACAATTAAATTCAACTTCTTTTTTAAAAATTCATGCACAAAATTATTTCAATAATATGCCAATTAATAGAAATGGTAAAATTAAAAAATTAACATAACATTTGAAGCATGCATTTATTATTTTTTTTTCCTATCTTTTCAAGAAGTAAGTATTCGTGAAAATTTTGACTTCCAGTTTTTGGTGTATTTAAATATTTTAGAAGGTCCTGAACACGATTTGATAGTTTTTGGAAAATATCTGTCACACTGTGAGTCTGTATGGGACAAATTTTATGGGCATTCGATCTCAAGAACTGATGCATATAATTTCACAAAACTTTAGATTCAGTTACACCTTGATATAAACTCGAGATGTTTAGTTATTAGTGTATATCACACAACTGATGGCGCTACTATGCTGCATTATTCGTAATTTCCACAATAGTTCTATCTCAAGAATTAATGTATGTATTTTCATAAAACTTCAGATTAAGTTAATCTTTGATATAACTTTGTGCACATTACTTTTTGGTGTAAATCGCTCAACAGATAACGCTGCTATGCTGCATTATTCATGATTATCACAATAGTTCTATCTCAAAGACTAAAGGACGATTTTTTTTTAACAAACTACAGATTCAGACAGTTCCTGATATATATTAAGATTGTTTATTTTTTCGTGTAAATTGCCCTACAGGTGGCACTACTATGCTGCATTTTTCAAGATTTCAGTATAGCTGATTAATTGAATGTTTTTTCAAGGTATTGAGTCTAAAATTGACCTCCATTTTACCTCAATAATGTACAGTAATGTCACAAAAACATGGGCAGTTTGCATTAGAAAAGTACAACTGCAATGAAAAAAACCCCATATTTTATTACAAGTAACTATGTTCCAAATTATACATTCCCTTTTGATTAAACTTTGAATTTTTGTAGTTTTTTAAAGCAAACTAGAAATTTATCTCTGTATGTAACTGCTTTTGTTAATTCCTCACGAGCATTTTCTATTTGTAGTGTTCTGTTTTCATAACTTTTGAGTTCCATTCTTAGAAATATGAAATTACCATATGGAAACATTATTGAATATGGTTTCTTACTCAAGAATAGAATACAAGATTTCTGGATAAAAAGAAAAAAAATTACGTTAAATTAAACTTTAAAAAAAATATTTTTCTGGTTTCTGTGAATAAAAATCTACCAGTCAATAAATCCTATGCTATTTTTTAGATGCAGACCTGAGTAAGCCAAACAAAAACTTAGTTTTGTTTGAATTTAGATTATAAAACTAAATCAAAACTTTTTTGAGTTGAGATTGGAAAGCTATACCAAAACTAAACATACAGTACAGAACCATTTATCCGGAATGGTTGGGGTCAAATGCATTCCGAATAACTGGTTTTTCTGGTTAACTGGTTGGGCATTAAAGCAATTTCCATTTGATAAGTTTTATGGAATATATGTGGTTGTGGTATTACTTCTAATCTTAAATTAATTATTAGATTACTTGAATTAAAAATAAGATTCAAGTAAGATTAAAAAATAAAATTTGATAGAATGTAATTTATGGGAATGCTTTAGAAACAAAAATTCTTGTTTCCTCTGGATGAAAATAGAAAATATCTAAAGCATAACTAAATACATTTCCATCTCAAATACTAGATGCAATCATCAAATTATACAATTGTTTCAAGCAATATTTATGTAAAATTAGATGTGTATGACACTTTTTTCTGCAAAGATTCCATCATCATAGATTAGAAATATCATTCCAGATAACTGGTTTTCCGGTTAACTGGTTTCTGGATAAATGGTTCCATACTGTATTTTATAAAGGAAATAAAATTACAATTGTAAGAAAAAAGTGTAATAATGTAAAAATATACATATTTTTAAACAAACAATGGATTTTTTTTAATACTGATATTGATAATAATGACAAAACTGCAACAATTTTGTAAAACTAGTATCATTTACTTAAAAACTACACTTATGTAAATGGAATGCATAATTTATTTCATTCCAAACTACAGACATATTGGCTCAGGTTCTTACATTAGGTCAATTGGTAGTTAAACATGTAAATGAAAAATCATTTCAACAGAGATATGATATAACAAACAATAGTGTTTTAAAAATTCTTAGGCTGTGGAAAAAAAAAAAAAAAAAAAACTAAAATTTAAAAGCAGGTTTTGCTATTTTCTTTTTATTTTGTAATATAAAGTGAAAATAATTTTCATTTAATACAAATAAATGGGAAAAAATGTTTATTATTTAATATTCTCTAAGAAAATATAATTTATTTGGGAGAAATAGTCAGGAAAAATCAATTTTTCCTTTTTTCCCGAAAAAAAAACCCGGTAAAAAAAGTTTTTTTTCTGACACTTATATTTTTCCGGAAAATTTACATCTCTACACCCATCAAATATTATTGTTCATCGGAGCTCATATGAGTTCCGTTGTTTTCCAGGTCATATATCAGTAAGTTTTTTATCCAAAAAAAAAAAAAAAAATCTAGTTTAAATGAGCTAAATTTCATATTATTTAGGTACAGGTATTCTATAATAAATATTGGTACCAAAGAATTGCCTGGTCTGGGTGGAAATTCTAGGATCCCATGAACCTTGTTCATGGTGGAAAAAATAGTTTTGTAAGAACTATCTCAAACAGCCATTTTTTTTGTTTTTGTTATCTATATTTCCTGTATCGCAATTTTTTTTATACCATATTCGATCTAGTTGTTTCTCCTGAAATATATACTTTTGAATTGAGGAGGGGTTAGACCCCCCCCCCCCTCCTTGGCTACGCCACTGAAAGCAAGCATTATCAGGGTTGCCACGCACCTGGAAAACCGGGAAAACACAGGAAATTTTAAATCTCCTCCCAAAACAGGGAGAAGCAAGGGAATTTTTAAAAAAATCTGGAAAACAGGGAATTTGATAATGGCAAATTATAACATTTCTAATTAACCTTCATACACGCATAATTTTTTCGCATTCAACATGGAATAAATGCGTTGCAGTACAGGGAAAATACAGGGAATTTTTTTCCAAGATTAGAGTGGCAACCCTGATTATGTTTTGTAAAAATATAACAGCGATAGCGAAATTCTGTTAACAGATTTTTTGAAATATACCTTATGCTGGTTTAAAATTCACTGTTCAACAACATGAAATATTTTCTTACTAACTTTTAACTGTAAAGGGGACAAGCAAAACTATTGAAGGGATTTAGAATCTAACAGCACATTTTCCATTTTTTATAAATTAATTACCTGTCGACATATCAGATATTCTTCTCACGGACGGCATCAAGTCTTTGTTTCCTGTGATGTCGCTTCCGTAAATTCAATGCAAAATTTAGCTTTAATAGTATTTTCTCAAAGTTAAATTGCTTTTATCAAAAATGGTTAATGCCGTTCAATTACATAGTTTCTAAATGAGTGTTTTTCAATCTTATGCATTTCCGAAAACTCATTGAGAAATATATCAGAAAATAGCTCTTTTGAATTTGAGAAAAGCCTTAAGAAATGACAGAGAAATATATTTACAAATATACTTTTTTATTAAGATTCAAAAAGGTACAATGTTTATAGCCCTCCTTTTTTTTTCTTTTATTCTAAATTACATTAATTACTTAAATCCCTATTTGAATGTTGAAGCATCCAAGAATCAATAATACAGAGTATATTTTTTGTTTTGCAAATACACCTTAATTTTAAAATATGTTGTTAATTTATCCCATAAATATGTTGTATGCAGTATTTTTTAAAGGAATCTTTAATTGTATGCTAAGTAAAATCATATTTTAGAAAATAGAATATTTTTATATTATTTATTTGCTGTTTTTAAAGTATAACATAAGAAAATTAACCATGAGAAGGATTAAAATGGTGATTTAATAGGATTCTCCTTAGGAATAAATTATGTGCAGATGCAAGTTCCTAAATTTTGTTTAGTAAACAATATGTTGCTTGCTTTTCCGAAATAACTCACATTTTAATTAGAACTGCTGTAATTATGATATTTATTTCCTTACTGTTAAAATACATAATTTTTTTTAACATCAAAATTGCAAAAAATAAATAACTTGTAAAAAAAAAAAAAAAAAAGAATTTGATTTATAAACAATTACTTTATCAGTATGACCCTTTTTTTCGTTCACAGATCTCTCGCTTTGGAAAAATCAGTTTGAAATGCTGTTTTTGATGGCTTTTTTTACAATATTGTCTGCATTTATCAAAGAATCTGCAATCATGGCACCTTGTGTACTTTCCATATAAGAGATTTTGAAAGTTTGGTGCATTTGAGAGCAAAAATCAATTCAAAAATAAATGTGAAAATAAGCAGTTTGAATCGAAATACACAACTTAAGTAATGTTGGCTATTTTTAAAGCAAATATTTTTTTCATGACCTTGCATATTTATGTGAACAAACAATTCAACATATAATATATAGAGTAATATATGTAAATATAAACAAATCAAATAAACCATAAAAAAGAGCACTAAGAGTTGAAGAATATGTTCGAAAGAGGTAAACCGCTACTATTTTTGTTGTGGTGAGTATGTTATAACAGGTGTTGACTGTATATGCTAAAGTTTTCATGCATGTTATTTGACTCTTTCAGTATATAAAAAGTAATTTTTGAAAATTTCATGCACTTATATTTTATTTATTTATTCAGACTTGCTTCTTGAAGAAGAAAAAATATGATTCTTTTAAGTATGAAATATATTTTTATTTTCATAAAATTAAAAAAAGTACATTAAAAGAAACAAGTATTTAAAAATACACATACAGTAGACTCATTCAATTCAGCACAGATTGAAAAACAGTGTGGATTTTAGAATTTTCTGGATTTACGATTAAGAAATTTAAATGTAGTTAAATCATAAGTAATGATAATAAATACTTATGTTATTTACTTATATATTAATAAAAAAGTTATTAATTTAATAATTATGCAAAATAATATAAATTTAGGAAAAGTTTTGAAATGTAATATGTAAATAAATATTATGTAAATAAATATAATGTAAATAAATATAATATAAATAAATATAAAAATATAATGTAAATAAATCTAAAATAAATATGTCTACTGTATTTTGTACTTTAAAAAAGTTAAAAAAAGCGCTGAATAATCAGCCTTCGTTTTGCAAATCCTGCAGCAGTATCCAGAGGTGCAGGTTGGGTGGCATTATTTGCTGCTTGAGTATTATTTTCAGATTTTTCAATAAATGCTTCAATGTACCTTTGTACATCCAGATCTATAGGTGGTTCTGGATCGCCTAAATATAAAAACATTATTATTTATACAATTTTCTTATGCAATTGAAAATAAAACAAGTTATGTATGGGACTGTTATAATTAAATTTCACTTATTGAGAAGTCTCAAATGATACTGCTATGAAACAAAATTTCACTAGTTTCTATTAGAATAAGAGGTGGTAGAACAAGATATCACTTCATCGAGTTCACGGATGAAAATCTAGGATTAGTTAAATCTTGATTTACATTTTACAATGCTATCGGTTTGCCTAGACACATCTTGATGAAAAACTCCTAAAAACATGATTTTTGCAGTTGACATAAAGATTAAGTATTATGTTTTCCTGCTCCCACCATGTATTCATACTAATGGGTGCAGGAAAGCACAATGGTAAACCTACAAGTCAACCATTAAAATAAGGTGTTAGGTGTTTTATATGACAGAGCAATTGCATTTTAATAAGCAAATCAAAATATAATTAATCAAAAAATTTCATTTGTGAACTCAATGAAGCGATAGTCTGGGGTTCTGCTTATCAGGTATATGTTTCAGAAAGGTAGGTCCATTAAAGGTCCCTTCACAAAATAATTTATCCCCAAACAGGACCTTTCACAAAATTATTGGTCTCTTACATAGATCTTTCACGGAATTTTTTCTCCTTCAAATTGAACTTTTTCACAAATTTAATCATTTAATAATAAAATCTGGCTTGTAAATAAGCAGTTGAATTCACCAAAGAGCATATTACTTAGCTTTTTTCATATGAAAAATAGAACCTGAAGACATCGATAATTTAAAATTAACAAAATTCTGACTAGAATTTCTAAAAATATAAGAAAAAAAAAATCACAATTTCACAAAAACAGGACCCTGTGAGAAAAGTCTGGATAGACCCCTGTAAAAGTTAAACTGTGAAAGTTGGAGAGAGAGAGAGAGAGAGAAAAAAAAAGCAATGTGCAAGAGCATTCACAACAGCTAATAATTTTAGTTTTACTCGATTTAACTTCGGTTAACTTAACAGTGAAGCAATCTCAATTTAAGCTGAATCAAAGTTTTGTGTTGTGATTTGAAACATCTGAAAAACTGACTTTAGCAGTTGATTCACAGGTTTATCATTGTGTTTATTTGCACCAAAAGGTTTGAAAACATGTAGGAGTGAGCAGAAAAACACAATGGTAAACATACAAGTTAATTGCTAAAATCGAATTTTTGGGTGGTTTCAACAGATATGAAACTTAGCAGACTGATTACATTTTAATATGCAAATTGTGTTTTAATTCTGAAATTCAATAAGGTGATTATCTGTGCTGCCACATCCCGGTCTTTTACATCTGGGTCACTTGTTTCTGCATTTAATTGACATTAAAGATTCTTTTTTTTTTTTTGAGAGGGTGGGGGGGGGCAGTTGAATTAATGAAATAATTATATCGTCAGTTGTAATAAAGGAATTTTTATAAAAATTTGAAAAAAAAAAATCGGTAGATGCATTAATTTCAAATTGATAAATGCAATATTTAACAAAATTCTGTAAAGTTTGAAAAAAGAGTAATATCTTTAGTCATATGACACTTGAAGTAATTTCTTGATCCTGTTCCCCAAAATGCATCTCATTGGCTAGAAAAATCTGCACTTTCTCTTGTGAGTGAGAAAGAATTTTGTTTGTGGTCTGATAAAAACCAATGCAAGAGATAAACTAATCATGTCAATTATATTTTAGTACATAGAACTGAAAAAGAACTTACCCAATGTAACTGACAAGTTATGTAAAACACAACAGGCAACAATTACTGCAGGAACTGAATCAATTGCACATCTTAATGTTGCTTGAAGACAAGGGAACCGCCTTTTCAAAACACCATACGATCTTTCAACAGTATTTCGTGTCAAAATTTGAGCAGTGTTGTACCTAAAAAGATAAAACAATATTAACATAATATCACATAATGACATAATAGTTCAAATCAATGTTCTCACTGACATTTGAACAACATTAGTAATTTGGCTAATTAAAAATAATCACCAAATGAAAAAAGTATTAGCAAAATAAATTCGCCGTGTAGCACAAAAATCTTTAATCCTTTAATGTAAAACCATTTTTTTCAAAATGTTGCAAAATAACCTAAGTTTTTATAAGTGCGACAAAGATTATTATTAATCTAATATCCACTATCCGTTACAAATATATATTTAAAATATATATATTAAAAATATGTGTATATGCATATGTATGAGAAATGAGAAACAAAAAGCAAAAATTGAGCACCAGCAATTTGGCGAATCTAATCGCTTATTTACTCGTCAAATGAAGAATTTAGTCGCAATGTGACACAATAATGAGTAACAGCGAGAACCCTGGTTCAAATTTAGTAAATTTTGGTATTTGGCACAATCGTTGTTATTATTTAAAATAGTAATACTAAAAACTTGAATTTTTTTTTTTTTACTTTTTTATTAGTCTGGCTCTGTGTAATATATATATATTATATATATGCATAGACATGCATGTACATATAGAGATGTAAATTTTCCGGAAAAATATAAGTGGCAGAAAAAAACTGGTTTTTTACCGGGTTTTTTTTTGGAAAAAACGGAAAAATTGGAAAAATTGATTTTTCATGACTGTTTCTTCCAAATAAATTATATTTTCTTAGAGAATATTAAATAATAAACATTTTTTCCCATTTATATGTATTAAATGAAAATTATTTTCACTTAATATTACAAAATAAAAAATCCTTTCAAGTCTTCTCAAACAGATTTCTGCTCAGAGATCAGATTACCCACATTAAAATTTTCATGCAAGACACTCAACATAAAAGTAAATAAAATAAAAAGTATGAGAATGTAGCTATTACAAAATTTTCACTATATTATTTCATAAATGAAATTTCAATTTTTCCAGCTCGGAAAAATTGAAAAATAAGCCTTCGGAAAAAACCCGAAAAAAAAAACCCGGGTTTTTTTTCCGAGCATTCCCATCTCTCATATAACACTAGCACCCGGCTAACTGAAAAGTACTATTTTTTCCCTGGATTACACACTGTTAATGCAATAAAAAAAGATAAGTTTATAATTTGCACAGTTTAATGCAATTACAAACCAGCAATTAATTACATGCAGCACATAAAAATTTTAAACAAATTTGAAAGTTAATTGTAAACATAATTTTTTATTTTTTTTTATTTTATGTATTGTTATAATGGTGATACAGAAAAAGGAGTTTAGCAACTTCATGAATCTATTTCTACTTTTCAAATGTACCAAAACATAGTCAGAAAATATTTGTTCCATTGACGTAAAAGAAGTTGTTTCATTAAAAACTAGTTGATCATAAATTCTAGAAGTTTAGAGTGTCAGGCTTTTCAATAACTGAAACTGCAACAAATACTTTACCTTCCATCATTCTAAAAAGTTGAGACTTACTATATTAGATTCAAAGAAAAAGTTATTCAATGGTTCAGATTTTGTTCAAACCTCAAACTTTAATATAATAGGCATCATTAAAGTGGAACACAAAGTCATACAGTTTTATTTTATCTCAACTTGCAGAAGTTTTTCTAAATACTAATAAATAACAAATATTTTAATACTTAATATATTTCTCCTTAGGTTACCTTACTGTCGCAAGATTATTTTGAAAGCTTTTTTTTCTTCTTCTAAACTTCACATTGCATTTTACTTTTTGACAAAGAATAAGCTTTATCTTTCTAAAAAGTTGTTTGATTATTTGTATTATATAAAATTAAATTACATAAAAGTACATTAATATCTTTGTTTACAACTTAAATTTATTCAAAAATAACTGTTAAGAAAAACTGATTTAAATCAAAAATCAATGATTTAAAAGAAAAAGAAATTGATTTAAATTGTGATTTAAATCATGATTAAAATCAACGAACCCTGATTATAAATGTTAGAAATTTAGTTTTACATTTGATTAGGATTTATAGGATTCAAGTAAACTAACTTATGTATACATAAATATAGAACACAAACAGAAAATATTAAACTCGCCTCCTCTCTGCAGGTGTAGTAGGCTGGCTCAGAGGAGTTAACAGATAAGGCTGGCAGGAATAACCGCTGTCTCCAATCAGGTGATATTTTTTTAAAGGAGCTCTGTTCATCAATTCTGATAACCTGCTGTTTGAAAAAATTGTGCTGTCATGAGCACTCCCAGGCCATCTCGCTACCACATCCCGAATCAACAGATCAGAGGAAACAACTGTTTGCGTATTAATCGAAAATTTGGATTTTCGATTTCGAAATCGCTCAGCATCGTCTCCACCTGGTGATAAAATGGGTATGTGTGTGCAGTCCACAGCTCCAATTACACCTGGGAATTGTGCAATCCGAAAAAAATCTTCACTAACCTGCAATGTAGAGAGTTAAAATTTTTTTTATTAAGATATTTATACTTTATATTTTTTATAAATTGCAATGCCATATGATTATTCAAACAAATAGATATTTAATTGATTTTAACACTTTTACTAAAAAATAATACTTTTTTCTCATAAAAGGTCTTATTTTTTTTTAATGTGGAAAACCTTTATATAAAAAGATGATTAGAGAAAGACAATTATTTACATTTTGTTCTTTCCCTGCAATTATGGAGCTTTAAAATATTGTTAATTATAATTTTTTTTATTCTATTGGCTTAATAAATAAATAAAAAATCATGAATTTTAACTGTTTCAGTTTCAGTTTCAAATTAAAGTTATGTTATTATAAATGAAATGGGTGAAAGGATTACATTATTAAATATATTTTAAATGACATTAATGAAAGCCACTCATACACTATTTGGCGATGAGCCAAGTTAGTATAAAAATATGTTTTACATACAAAGCATTAAATTGAATTTGGTGTAACAAAGCATTTGCACAATTATTCTGCATAAAAAAAGAAAAAACTATATTAAATAATACATTACTTACAATAATCATTTACAAATAGTGGGCAGGAGAGAAAAGAAAAGAAAGCGATAACTTTTTAGCAAAATTAAGTAAATCGTTATACATATGCTACCACAAACATCATCGTACTTTATTTTTAACATCTATATCATTCGGTATATTTATTTCAATTTCTTTCACAGTAATATTTAATATACAAAAATAATACCATTTTGCACTCTTCTTCTGTTTCAGGCATTTGTATAAAATCAGGCCTCAATGAAGAAAGAGCTTTACTCACTCTATTTAGTACCCTTGAGACTGTAGGCTGACTAACCTTTATTAAGTCACCAACAACAAGCTGGTGAGTTCCTGTAGCATAAAATCTCAGGGCAACTAATAGCTGTTCAAGTGGTGTTAATGCCTGATTTAAATGTGTGTTATGCCTTATTAGATTTTCTATAAGTGGCAATAACTCCGAAACTGCATTTTTTGTCAGGCGATACCTACGTTGGAAATCTACATCATCAAAATCCTCTAATTTAGGAGTATGATTCCTTTTTCTTTTCCTTTTATTTTCTTCCTTTTCAATAGTTTCCAAAAATTCGAGATTGCGAATAGATACATCCATGATCTAAAACAAGATTAAGAAAAAAAAAATTTTTTTTAATGCAGATTAAGATACAAAATATTACTTAAACACTCCTGGAAATTTTAAAAATGTTTTAGAAAATTTTTAAAAACTTCACGTTTAGTATTTTTAAATTAGAAAGTGGCCACTTATAAAACTGGCACTACTGGCCACTAATGAAATTTCCTAGTTTTGCCCTTTACTGTTACAGTTGGCAAATTTACAAACTGAACTGGCAAATCAAAATTAGTTTAAAACTTTAATAAAAACTATAATACACTTTCTATTTCTGTTGGCAAATGCCAAGGACTATTAATGTTTGCTTTTCATTCAGTCAGCAAATACAAAATTTTATAAGTGGCCACCTTGTAGTAATGGCCACTTTTTGATTTTAAAAAAATAAACTTTTTTAAAATTTTTAATTAGTATAAATCTAAAATTGAATAGAGCAAATAAATATGCTAACAGAGTTTCCCCCAGGTTTAAAAAGGGGCAGGGCGCTACTGTTCTAAAAAGGGCACTTTGTTTTTTAAAGGCACTTTTATAGAGTTGAATCTAGAATCTAATGATTCAAAAAATCATGGAAATACCGAAATTCCATCAAAAATTTTATCAAAAAATTGAAAAAAATGGCAAATATTGTTAAAAGATCGTAAAAAAGGACAGATTTTGTTAAGAGATCACAAAAAAAGCAGGTTTTGTTAAAAGATCTCAAAAACAGCAGATTTTGTTAAAATATTGTGAAAAAATGGCAATTTTGCTAAAAAAAAATCGTGAAAAAATGGCAAATTTTGTTAAAAGATGACAAAAAATGCTTCAAAAGATCTCGAAAAATCGCCAATTTTGTTACGTTTAAACACGAAAAAACGCTGATTTCAAAAATAGGGCGCGAAAAAAAAAAAAAAAAAAAAAAAAATACACAGTTCGTAACGAGTGTGGAATCGCCCCCCTCTTTTCTCTAATTATGCCCCGGATACAATTTTCTCTTTGCATGAAAATGATTGTAAATCAGGAAAGTCCATTTTAGGAGCAAGAAAAACAATTCTGAAGCAGGAAAATTAGTTTTTAGTACAGAAAAATTCACTTCTGGCATTTACTTTTTTTTGTGCTCCTTCGACAAAATTTGCTTTTTTTTTTTTTTTTGCTATTTTTTGACGAAACCGCCATTTTCTTAGGATATTTTCACGAAGTTTGCTTTTTTTTTTCGCAAATTTTTGGTGAAATTTGCCTTTTTGCGAATTTTTTTACAGAATTTTTCGTTTCATTGCGATTTTTGTACGAAATTTGCCACTTTTCGTAAACTTTTGGCAAAGGTTTTTGTTTTTCACGAATCGTTTGACAAAATTTTTTGTTTTATCATGATTTTTGGACGAAATTTTCCGTTTTTACGATCTTTTGAGGAAATCTGCTGTTTTTTTTGGGATTTTGTTACGAAATTAGCCATTTTTTCACGAATCTTGCTGGAAATTAGTCGTTATTTCGTGATTTTTTAACGAAATTTGTCGTTTTTTTCGCGATTCTTTGACAAAGTTACAGGTTCCATGGGACTCGTAAAGAATATTTTTTTTTCGTAATTTACACGCTACAGCGAGTACACATCATCACTGAAGGGCTGCGTTTTTTCAAATGTGAGGCAAAAAGGGCGCTATTTTTTGAATGAGCGACAAGAGGGGCGCAAGTTTTTGAATTAGGGGCAAGAGGGGCGCTATTTTTTAAACTAAAGGGCAGGAGTGGCGGAGCACCCCCTCTGAAACCCTCTGGGGGAAACTCTGCGCTAATATAAGCATATTGGAACAAGAAAAAAATGGAATAACACGATGGAATGCAAGAAAATTTGACCTTTTGCTTATAGGAAAGTGGTCATAAGATGGCCACTGACAGCCAGTTTTTTAATAGCCACTTCTTTTCAATCACAAGCCTTGTGGCTGATGAGTAGTGCTAATTTTTTCCTTTATTATGAATGCTTACAACATAAAAAAACATTAAAATAAGTAATAAACTAAAATAATAAAAATTAATAATTTAAAAAATGATTAAAAATGTTAAAAGCAAAAGGTCAAGTTAGTAATCAATAATGTATGAATAAATATTCATTACAAAGATGAAATGTATTTTTCCTAAATTATTCAATGAAACTTACTTTATAAAAGAACATTACTAATTCACATCAAAATCATAAAATAAGGACGTTTTATTTCAAGTTTAGCTAGACATAATATCCAAAAAGCTTTATTAATACACAAATGTATTTGGTCAGTAGATTATGATTATCAATGATATCAACAATACCTTGAATTGTTTTAGAAATAAATTTATTCTTCCTTCATGAAGAAACATGAATTCAGTAATATTCACAAAAATTACAAATTAAAATATATATGGAATTGATATAAACTAAAAAAGTCAAATTCTGTCCCTATATCTGAACTAAATGCTTCATTGTTTACATCTATAAATTATGTGCAGATTTTAGAGAGTTGCGGATTTAGGATTGTGGATTTGAGGGAATCTACTGTATACTTTAAAGTTAGATAAAATTATGAAAATATCAAACTTGTGGTCAAACATATAAAGGCTTTTAAATATATTTTTGCATGTGTCAAGTGTGTCACTCTTTAATATACATTTTTTCCAGGTATTTTATTATTTGTATTTGAGACATTGGCAACTGAATGTCAGTGCGATTCCAGATTTAAAAAAAAAACTCAATGATATATTTGTAAGTATTGGCTGGATTATATTTTTTGCATTCACAATTTTACTGCGATTTAATCCTGTATAATTAGTACTTGAGATGAAAAAATAAAAACAGCTTATAAAATATAAGCAAGCAAAAGATTTACATTCCAATGACCCCTCCCACATACTCTGTGCAATAAAAAAAAGGGGAAATAAATAAATACTATAAATTTCAATTACATTTAATGTTACTTAATTTGTAGATTGGCCCAGTACCAAAAAATTCTCCAAACATCAGGGGCAAAAAGTAATCTGCAGGTAAAATATTTTTTACAGTTAAAGTGTTAATTAATCAAATGAAACCTTTACTTCTAATGTTTTTAGTCAATTTCATAAATTTCATTAATAATATTTTTAACTTTTTGTACTAAATAATAATAAGCTAAATATAATATGAAACAAAATAAAGGTTAGAAGAAAAAGTACCTGCAAAAGAGAAAAGAAAATATGTGCAATCCATCTCCCGTCTCAAACTTTTAGCTAACATGCAGATTAGGGACTTCAAATGCGAGTTCTGCACTTTTATTTTGAAATCATTTTCTGAAGTATTAAAAACATTCCACATGCAATTTCATTTCTATCACATTTTGCATAATAATAACTACAAGTGATTTTTTAAAAAAAATTACCTTTTATGAATTATAATGGAAAATAAAATTTCACCCCTCTTTTAAATAACTAAAATTTTATTAGTGTTTTTTTTTCATTCACATTAGGAGAAATTGGGGTAAAATGGGACAGTAGGTTTGTCTCGTTACATATCATTCTAAATATTACTGAAAGTAATAAGAAATCATTAATGATATTAATGAAAGTGTCATCTTGTACTCTTTAAATTGAAATTTTTGTGTAAAACAAAGTTGATTTTCTTATTTTGGTAAAAATATCCAACAACCCCCCCTCCCCCACACACACACTCTCTCGTATTATTAGGTTGTGATTTCTTTTTGTGTTGATTCCAAACACAATAAGAGAAAAAAAAATCGCAATCAGTTTTGTAGGATTTCTATTACTAGGTTACTAATACAACAGTGACTGTCAGTTACTGAAATTTTGGGGGTGTTTGTATTACTGCAATTAAATTTTCCTTCACAATCGGAACTGTAAATATGAGATTCATTAAATAACGTTGATAGATTAATAATATAAACCAATATAAAAAAACTGCAATGTAACAATTATAACTATTAATAAAGTAAAAAATAAGTTTTAAATAATATTAAAAAATAAAAAAACTTTTAGCTAGACATGTCTATAAACGGCATGTTTACATTAGTATCTAAAGTGCGACATACTCAAAATTTAATTATCAAAGCAATTCTATAAGTACAAAGATCACAAATCGATAAAAAAAACAATCGATACACAGTGGGAAGAAATTGGTAAGTTATTTTTTTAAACGAAATAGTAAAAAATGCTGACTACTGTCACGTGAAACAACCCGGAGAAACAATTTATATAAAGTTTTATAAGTCATTTTAAGAATAAAAATGACAAAAAATAAAGTATAAAAAATGCTACAGACATTTGAAAGACTTTTAGGTAATGCTGGCTGCCTTTAGAACAAATAAATTCTTCTTAATCCTGAATTTTTATATTTATTTAAACAGACGATTTATCATATAGATTTATATATAAATAAACACAAATCCTGAATTTTTATATTTATGCAAATAGACAATTTATCATATAGATTTATAAATAAATTAAATTAACACAAATCACATAAATATCACAAACTTACTTATAACTCTTCTTCTGTCTTTTGTAAACGATCAACTAGTTAAAATTGTACAAACTGTTTTTCTTCGGAAGAAAACTCAGCAAGCCGCCATTAAATTTGAACAGAATTCCAGACTCCGCTCTTGTTTTTCTTAACTGCGCATGCTCAGATGTTAGAACCTCGACCTGACCCTTCGATGGACGAAGGTTGAGTTACTCGACCCAGAATTAGTTTCCAGCCCCAACCTGCTCGAGCCAGGTCAATGGTGAATGCCATTTGATCTTTTAACCCGGGTTTCGCGCCTAACTCCGGGTCGAAGTTATTCGTGAATACGACTGTTAGAAAAGCAAGTCATACATATACAAATTGGGCAATTCATAAAATCACAATCTAAGGATACATAGCACCTATCTTTTTATTTAAATGCAGCTGCAGGTGTTCAATAAAAATTTGTTTTAGAGGATAGGGAGGGAATCAGAGAAGATTGTATATAGACTTGTAGATATTTTAATATTTTCGAATTGCTTAACAACTAAAGATAAAAGATCTAACGAATTGTAATTAGACCGAATACAATCTTTTTAGCCTCCGAGGCTATTTCTTTCAGACAAGCTAAAAATGTCGTGTCATCAGCCCTGAATTTTCTAGTCAACCGATTTTGATAATTATTTTTTTAAATGAAAGCTATTTATTTGTAGTTGTGCCCATTTTAATTATTTTTTAATTTATTTCCATTTTTATATTTTATTTTTAATTTTAAAAGCTTTTTCATGACATTTCTTCAAAATGGTGGCAACACAGTTTAGCTTTTCTCTCGATAATAAAAATTTATTTTCTAAAATGATTGCGTATAATTATGCACTAATTGAGTTAAAAAAAATATATTTACTGAGAAATAATATTAATAATGTAAATAAAATAACAGAAAATAATATATGATAAAAATTAATGTCTAAATCAAAATAAGAGAAATTTCAAATGAGGAAAATTATGTCATTCAGCAACCAGATAAATGGGAATTACAATATTATTATGGATGCCTTTTTCATAAAGAGTAACTTTTAAAGAACATTTGAAGAGAAAATGACGTCACTATTTAAAACATCGTATTTTTACTCATAACGATATTAGGTACTACTCTGTTATCCCGTCGACCAATTTCGCCAAATTAATAGCCAAATTATACATATTGACATAATTTTTATTTTAAACAACGAAAAAATAAATAATCAGTAGAATATTAATAAAAATATTAATAAAAAGTCGAAATAAAAATCACTTAATGACATTTTAAACACATGAATTGTATTTAATGCCATTGAATGTGACATTCACGATCATCCATTATTGGCATTTAATCTTATAGTTTGGCGATAATTTTTTGGTCGATGGGATAACCTAGTAGTACCCGATATTACTTTTTTTAAAATAAAGCTATTTTTCTGTGAGTGCATATAAAATAAAATTTCTGGATTTCGCCGGCACTCATATTACAATTTTAACTGTACTTGTGCGAATATTTGCATGCAAAATTGTAACTGGCAAATTTGACATTTACTTTGTAAATATATTTATTATATATTGATTCAATAATGTAATTACTTTTGCTTTTTTTTTAAACCAAATCGATCGGGTCTTTTAAACATTTCATTCGTCGAATTCGATGGGATTCCATTCGTTTTATTGTTAAATTGCATTTCCTTTAACTCAGCGTCTATAAAAAAGCGTTTAAACTAAAGAAAAAATCCGTTTTTGATGAATCTATTCAATGAAGAAGTAGCACGTCAAAAAGTATCTCTTTATTATTCTGCTATTCCAATGTGTCAGAGAGAAATTGCTATTCAATTGGGTATTTCACGCCATTCTGTTTGCTATTATATTGATAAACACAAGAAAAATGAAGTTAGTTCATTGCAATCTAAATGGGGTCGCCCTTCTAAAAAACTTCTATCGATATTTTTTTTCTAATCGGAGGCGAAACTGAATTCTGCAATGGTAGAATTTACATTCATCTTGTTTATACTTTTTTTTAAGTTACAAAATAAAATAAAAATGTTTTAGTATTAGTATACTTCAACAGTCTAATGTATATTTAGTAATATTTGATTACAGAAAATTAAGAATTAGAATAACACTTCGCATGTTAGGCTTATATCAACTCTCAACAAGTATCGTAAAAATAAAATAAGTTTCAAAGTAGTACATTTTTTTTTATCAGTATAAATTATCACCAGTATCAGTAATAATTATTATCAGTAAAAATTAAAAAAAGTTGCATACAATAATAATATGTTTAACATAAATAAAATACATACCATTTCGAGATATTTATCGGGGAAAACTTTTCATATTTCTGATTCAAAACTCTTGATTTAAGATTCAATTCATCGATTCATTCTCATTCCATCCCAGCGCGCATGCGCTTATTCATCTCTTCTCGCCAAATTATTTGGCTACTTTTTCCCTTCGCCAAGGTTGTCCAAAGCTAGAGGGTTTGTAAATTAGCAAACGCGCTAGTTTTCGTGCAAAAACTGAAATCAGTGCGGTTAGTTGAGGTTAGGTGTAACCAGTTTTGGATGAGTTTACGAACGCCATCGAGTGCATTTAGTGTTGCACTGAAAATGAACAGTTTGTTTACGTTTGCGTTGCGATTTTGCTCATCTTGGCGATGAAGAAGAATGTAGTATATTGTGATTAAAGTAAGTTTTTAATCCTTTATTATTTATAATAGTAGAATATAATTTATCTTATTGTTATCAATATAATACAAAAATTGCATTTCTCAAATTTAAACATAGATCGAAATTATCGTAAAAGTAAATAAATAGTTAATGATGATTGTTTATAATGCCTAAACGTTCAATGAATCGGTGATTTTTCCTTTATTGTATTTAATAACAAGATTCTCAGTTGTCATTTTAACATGTATGATAAGGTTTTGTATCAATAAAATTGTCTTAAAAAGGATTAAAGGCAGATTTTTTTCCGCAAAAAATTTTATCATACTACTTTGATTTTGTAGTATACTATGTAAATGTAAACCTTTATTTTAAGCAGTTTATTTAGGTGAATTAAAAGGGGAAAAAAATGCATAATTTATTTCATGGTATTTCATGTCATTTTAAAAGTAAACATGGGGCATATTTGTAATACTTAAACCTTATATTTTATTAAATATTGTTCTGTGTTCTTTCAAATTTATAAAATATGGATTTTTTTTTCTTTTCAGTGTCATTTTCTACTCATCACCATCACCAACAAGTCCCAGCATATTAATTGAATGTGTATTGTCTGTGCTGTATGGTTTGTTAATTCACATCATACCATTGACAATACTTTCTCAATTATTCCTACTTCTGTATACAATGTTAGCTATGAAAATGGAAAAAAAAGAGAGGAATTTTCTGCTAAGTTCAAAATGGTGAAGGATGGAAGATAATGAAATTACATTCTGCTACTTCAATGCTAATTCATGGTAAAATTTTGATTAATGATATAATTATAGTAATTCTTATTTATTTACTTTTGCTTTCTTCATTTTAATTACATGAATTTCATCAATGGTTAATATTATAGAGTTGCCATATTAAAGGTAGTGGCAGATGTATTTATATATTTTTAACTGCATAATATTATATGTATATTCTTCAACAACAAGTCTCCCTTTATAATTATTTACATATTAAATAATGAAACTTCATTTTAATCGCTATAAAAACAATCTACACACAGGATGCGTTTTAGGCTGGAAACTTAAGCAGCCCATCACCAGCCAATGTAAACATGTGTCTGTAACGAGACAAGATCAAAATGAACTTTGTGACCGTGATTTTTGAATGTTCATTCGTGATTTTTTGTATGTGCTTTTATTTTATATTTAATTGTGATTTATCACAGGTTTTCAATGCAATTTCATCACTGGTTATACAGTGAAACCTCCGAATAAGGGACATGTATGGGACCGGAACTTTGGTCCCTTAAATAGGTGTCCCTTATTGGGAGTTTTTATTACTTTTTTAATTTAATCATCCAGAAGGATATAAAAATAACAAAACATTAAAGGTGAATATATTCGAAGTGTATGAATTACGTTAATTAGACAAAAAAGGAACAGAAAATTAATTAAAATTTTCAGTTGATTATTAAATCAATAAATGATTTTAGAATTATTGATTTTATTTTTTATGCAAACTGTGCCCATGCAAAAAGTATAGAAACTTTTAAAAGAATATTACTTAAAGTAATCAATCAAAAATGATTGCAACAAAGGTAAGATACTATTGTTTTCCAAACTTCAATTTCCCCTGTAAAATTCAAGTGTTCATTTACCATACTTATAAGTTTTATTTTCTTCATTAACAGCAGTATTTACAAGAAAACATATTCAACTGCTTTATTTATTTTAAGGCAAAAAAATCTCTTAACTGCTCTGCTCAGCAAGTGAAAAATGTTTTGACAAATTTATTAATTTATTTTTTAACGGAAAGGTATAAAATTGGAATACCTGGCTATGGAAGCGATTGGGAATTGAACTGTGTTTTCAAGTTTTGAATAAATTACCTATTGAGTTATAAGTGATGTTGATCTCATAACAAAGACGTTTTTCACCCTTTCTTGAGTAGTTATTCTTCTTTCTTGTATAAATTTGTTTTAGAACACCCACCTCGACAGTATTTTTTGAAAAATCTATTTCGTTAGGGAAAAAAAAAAAATACAGAAATAACACTTTGATTACATAGTTTCTAGACAACAACGCCTGCTAGTTTCAGGTATTTCTGAATAAAAATAAATAAAAACTTCTGTCGTAAATGTTACCCTTTCAGATTTGAGAACAACCTTAAAGCATCTGTAAAGTTCTTTATTTCTCAACTATCTTTTACTCTCCCCTTTCCGCTTCAAAATCATCCTCACAATTTTCAGCATTACTTTCAATGGGGATAAATGCACTGAAGTCAAATCAGAATTATGGGTACTTATATGCTAGTCAATTGAGTCTTATGTCTCTGTATCAACATGAATGTCTGTCTGTTTGATAAATTAACAAAAATCTGTATTTTCATTTTCATCACAGACAACTTCATTATCTGAAATGCAAAACCAGCTGCTTTAATCTCATTTTCAAGTGTCCCTTATTCAGAGGTAAATACATTACAAGCCCTATACCAAGGGACTGGGACCGGAAGTTTTGTCCCTTAAATAGAGGTGTCCCTTATTTGGAGGTTTCACTGTATATACTCATAAGAGATTTAGACAGGTTTTAAGAATTAAAATGTGTACTCTTTATCCATGGTTGCAAGAAGTGCATTGGCGCATTAGCGCAACTTCTGCTGCGGTGGCGTTAATATGTAAGTACCAAAGATTTTTATGCCTTATATTATGGCTAAAAATTGATCCATTATAATAAAAGAATGTAATTAAAAGTTCTTGATCGTAAAATTGTTATTATTTAAGTGTATAAAGCAAAATTTAATATCAGTTGAAAATCTCTCCAAGACTGAAATCAGTCTTGAGACTGAAGGTCTTACACCCATGTTTTATCATGCATGAAATTTAAAGGCCAATAAATTTGAAAAAAAAATTTGTCTTATCTAATCGCAAATTTTCAAAGATTCAATAAGACAACAAAAGTATTTAGAAAAATTGATGCTTAGCAATTAAGAGTTAAAGAGTGTTCACCCTGAAAAGATGGATTACATCAATTATCGTCAAATTATTGTTGTTTGAATGTTTTAGGCTTCATATTTATTCTACACTAAAATTTAATTGATTTCAATAATAATAAAATTGACAAAATTTATTTTTTGTTAAGAAATCAGAATCCCAGCTTTAACTGTTTTAAAGTATTGGCCCTTATAGTGAAATTATACTGAAATGAATGTGGATTGCCTCAACATTTATTGTAATAAAAAATTTTCTTTGAGGTAATTTTTGAGGGTGGTGGGCTTTGAAAAAAGGCAAAAGTCCCAGCTTTTAGTAATTATGTATCCTCTGATTAAAATTTGGATAATTAGGATTATGGATTTGCATTAAATGAAGTCCAAGTTATAGTCATATTAATGCATTGAACCCTTATATGGTAATTAGTTTTTAAAAAATTTTGGGGAAGAGGAAAGGTTCAACAAAATTTCCTGTTAAAAGTGCTTGTTGGATGGATTGCATAAATCATTAAATTTTGCTTACATTAGAGAAAAAAAAAAAAAAAAAAAAAAAAAAAAAGACGGTAAGACTACAATAATTAAAATCTCAATTTACATGTAGCTTAAATGTTTTACTTTATCATAAAAGTCGGGTAAAAAACTGATAAAGTTCCCTCTTACAATGATTATATGTGCTTGTATAAATTTTGGGTGGGTTGCATTAATTAAAGCATCAGATATAGTTGTTTATGTGTAATTCTATAAATTGTAATTACTCTAACTTTTGGTTGTTTTAAGAAAAGAATATCTCTAAATGATCCAAAAATGATAAGGTAACATTAAAGAAAGGAAAAAATCTCTCCTTGTAATCATTATATTTGTCCATGAAAAAAATAAAAGGCTATGTGAATAAGGGGATGAGTTATCACTTTAGGGGTGATGAAGGTGGTACATGATATTGTAAGATATCTCGGGCAGAAGTAGTCCATCTTTAGATATTGTTAGAATTTTTAATTCAATCAAAATTTTCTATTTTTTCGTAGCTCTTTTCTTAATAAATTGTCATCTTTTTTTCAGTCTTTTTCCTGTTTTTATGAAAATATAAAGTTATTAAAGCTGTTAAATGATTATAAAATCATTTCATTTCAAAACATGGAATACCCCAATATTTTTCATTTCTGCTGTTCTGCCATATGCTCATATAATCCACTGTTAGATAAATAATGTGCAAAGTAAGTTTGAAATTATACTTGTGTTTATTATAGACCGGGAGACAGCTGCACAGACAATCTTATTGAGTTCATGGGAGAAAATCTACCATTAGTCAAATATTGATTTGCATATTAAAACACAATTGGTCTATCAAGTCCTATCTTGGTGGGAAAAACCTAAAAACTCAATTTTAGCGGTTGTCTTGTATGTTTACCACTGTGCTTTAATTCAGCCAAAAGTATGAAAACATGGAGGATTGGGAGCAGGAAAATATAATATTAAACCTATGAGTCAACCACTAAAGTCACTAAATGAATTTATGTTCCAAAAATTCAAATGAAATTCTGTTCAAAAATCTAATTTAATTTTGAGACTCTTCCACAGTTTTGCAGAATTACTAAATTATATCTAAAATAAGTAATTTAATACTATCTCATATTTGTACATATGAAGCTAACATGATGTTTAATTTTGCACCAATTATACACTCAAAATTTTCATCGTCATATACTTTTCTTAGTATAAAATGAAGTTATTACAACAGTTTAATAAGAAACATAGTACATACAATGTGAATATGCACTAATATATCTTTCTGAGGCAGAGACAGAGAAAAAAAAAATGAGCCCCCCCCCCCCCCCCTATTGATCACTTCTAGCTACAGCCCTGTTTCATATTCTAAAATTACTTTGATCTGTCTTTAATTTTTTTGTTGTTTAGGAAAAAAAAAAAAAAAAAACTTTCTTGTGCTGCTTGTCTGTTGATTGAGGATTATTCATTTAATGAATTTTCAAAAATTAGTGCACTAGTCAGAATACATGTGTTCAACAAGAAAAAGAATATTTGAGCAGCTTAAGAATTTAGGGGTGCAAAGTTTTATTGAGACGACGGTGCACAGGCCGACGGGCCAGTCTGAGCCTGTCAGTGACTTCCCTTTTGTATCTGCCATTGACACTTACATATATCCTTTTTTTGAACATTCACAATCATTTTACTTTTCTCATTTAACAACTACCATGAACATTTTTCTATTAACTATCTTTTCTTTTTTTAATAGTATTTAGAAAAAATTTAGTTTAATTTTTGGTGATGATAATAATATTTAACTAAATTCAGGCCCAAACAGAGAGTAGTAGAGTCGTTAAACATTACCAGGGCCCGGCTCTTCTAACAGTCTTGGCTTTGGTTGTAAAAACAAACACAAATATTTCATTTTTATGAAGAAAGTTTTGATATGGTGCTTCTGTTTTAATGACATGGCTAATTTCAGACGTGCAAACAGGAATGAATCAAATACAGTAAAGCATCGTTTATACGACGATCGATTAAACAATGTTTTAGTGTGGTCCCAATTCATTCCTATTCATTTTAATGAAAAAATATATCTTTCATACGACACACAAAATCTTTTATACGTCGATTTTTTGATTTTGTATAGTTTTATTTTTGATTATTTTTCTTGTGTATTTTAAGAATGGGCGAAAGTTGGCAGCAGGGTTGTTTGGTTTAAACCAAATGGTTTAAAAAAAAAAAAAAAAAAAAAAAAAAAAACATGCTGGTTTTTTTTCATCTGGTTTTTCTCTTTTTCCCTAATGTTTTCCTTTATTTTGCACATTATTGGAAAAACTCAAAATCCAATTTATGCAGAAGCTACAAGCAAAGCTTTAGCAAAATGATGAATTAATAAATTTGTAAAGTGACAAACATTTTTAATCAATCAAACTTTTCTTATAAGTTAATCTACATAGCAGACAACTTTTCTAAAATTAGCTGGGAAGAAAAAAACATGGGCTAATTAGCTATTTTTCTTTTTTTAATAGCCAAAATGTCAGATTTGAGCTAAATATATACTTTTACTACTTAGATTGCTTGATTAGTTAAGATTTACTAAGAATTACATATGTCTCAATGACGACATAATCATAAGTAATTCTCTCTATTGGTTACTTTTTGTTTTGTATGCTAATGAAAGATTGGCTGTGAGTTTTCTTTGCTGTATCATGGCTACTGGGTTTAGTAAGCCTTTGTTTTTCTTGCATTCCTACATTAGGATTGAGGTTTTGCATTATGATTTTATTCTGTTACCAGCAGAGTTGGCCAGTTTAAAACAACTGGTTAACCAACTGGTTTTTTAGAAAAGATCTAATATAATATTTTCTCATTTTTGTAATTTAAGTGTTTCAAATTATTGGATATAAATAATTTCTACTTTTAACAGTCTTATCTCAGCAATCACAGTGAGACGTAGTGAGTCTAGGTTATATTTGTGTGCATGTAGAATGCAAATTGCATGTGTTGATGAACATATCGGAAGCTTTAAAGAGAAAATTTAAAACATGTGAATTTAGCAAAGATAAAATAGATTAAAAATATTCAATATTTTAAATAAAATATTTTCCTTTGAGAAAATACAGATTATTTACAATTAATAACATAAAATGACCTTTAAGATTTCGGTCAAGCTGTAAAAGAAAATTTTCCTGATTGGGGAGATTATCTTTTAAGGCTGTTCTCAACTGCTCTATTCAACAATTGCAAAATGCTTTGACATATTTACAAATTTATTTTTCATATAAAATTGGAAGGTTTATGGAAGCGATTTGGAATCGAACTGTGTTTTCCATTTTTGATAAATAAATTACCTATAGAGTTATAAGCAATTTTGATTACGTGATGAAGATGTTTTTAACCTTCCTTGAGTAGTTATTTTTCTTTCGTATGGAAATTCGGTTCAAAATGCCAACTTTGACACTATTTTCTGAAAGATCTATTGCATTTGCAAAAAAAAAGAAAAAACAGAAAGCATGGTTCTATTACATAGTTTCTGAACAGCATCTGCTGGTTTCAAGCATTTCCGAACAAAAATAAATTAAAACTTATGTCATAAAGTTGCCCTTTCGGATTTGAGAACAGCCTTAAGAATAAAAAAGAAACTCAAGATCTGAAGTCGAATAAGAGGACTTTGAAAAATTGGGTGCTAGCAAAGTACCTGTTTACTTTTAACTAAAATATGCAATAAGATATATTTAAATCGTCTATTGCATAATCAAATCCACTATTTAGATCTGAAAAAAAAAAAAAAAAAAAAAAAAAAAAATGGAGGAAAATCAAGATACAGTTCACGTGAGATATAACAGAAAAAAAGTCACATAAAAATGCTTAAAAATATATATTATTAATTTTTAGTTTAGACATTTAGAAGTAATACATATTGTAACATAACTTAGAAAAAAAGCCTATATATTAAGTCTGATGGCTGTTTAAATGTTTTAGTGGATGACAACTTTTATAAATCTACTTTCCAGTTTAAGATCAATGTTTTCAGTAGTCTAAAAAGCTGGTAAATAAGTATTTCTTACTTTTACTTATTTACAATATGCTTACTTTTTTAAAAAAGGATTTGTGAATTGGATTTATTGTATGTAATACAGTGTACAGAATACTATATTAATAACTGATATAATATAAATAAACATGTTGAAATATACATAGAGTATGTGCTTATATGTGTATATATTTATATGCTATTTTTTTAAAAAGAATTTTGAATTTTTTAGTAGTTGGACATGGAAAACTCCCCCATTTTGAACTTAATACCTGATATAATTGGTAAATATGCGGATATAAGTATTTCTGTTTATTTTGCTGTTGCCCCCCCTTTTTTTATGTGGCGATTTCTGAGGAGAAGTGTCAAATGACAATACACAATACTTGAAACATGTAAAGATTTTACTGCTAAATTCAAATTATTCCAGGAATTCTTTATAAAAAAAAAAGCTTTTCAATAAAGATAATAATTGTTCTTATAGTGTTCCAAGAGAAAAATCAGATACCTCAGATTACAAATACTTCAAAGAAATTATTTTGAATAGCCATGGAAATATATACTATTATATTTATGAAATTACACCATATATTTATTTATATTACTAGTAATCAAAAGATTGTTTATTAAGATTTTCAAGGTATCAATTTTTCACTATGTAGAGCATTTTATTTTTGGAACATAAGACATAGCTTTTACTAAAAATGTTTAAATTTTAAATGATTTCAATTTTCTACATAATTAATTGTAATTACCTAATTTAAATTATTTTTAAATTAAGTTATATTACTTATATATCCAACAATGTTTATTTTTTTTAATAAACATACATGTATATGTAATAGGAAAATGTATTTAAAAAAACCCGGTTTAAACCAAAAAAACCCGGTTTAAACAAAAAAAAACGGGTTTTTGGGTTTTTTTGAAAAAAACCTGTTTTTTTACCAACCCTGGTTGGCAGCTATGATTGACACCAAAAAGCGTGTTTAAATGTGCCCCACATGATAATAATGTAGGCTGGAGTTCAATTAGTCTGAAAAATAAGCTTACACGTAATGGATTAAATTGGAGGGGTCATCCTTTTGCGGGGATGGTCAGCTTTTCCAATCTTCCTTCTAAATGTTATCAGTACGACGACTTTTACTTGGCCATGCGGTGTATTTGGTCTTTGCCTGTACAAGGAAAGGAACTGATGACCTGCAAAAAACAAACCTTTCCATCAAGTAGAGTTCAAATGCTCATCTCCTGACCCATTATCCCAAGACCCCTAGACAATTTTTTTGTAATACTACGTAAAACCATCAAAAGTAAAAAATAAAGGTACATATTTAAATTGCTTACCAGTCCCCCCCCCTTTTTATTTATGTATTTATTTTGGTTATTTATTTGTTTAATTAAAAAAATTATGAAAATCAACACATTAAACATTAAGTGAAAACAAAATTAATTTTAGTTTTAGAAGTGAGAATCGATTATACGTTATCGTTTATACGACGTTTATCAATAGTCCCTTTGGCGTCGTATAAACGATGCTCCACTGTAGAAGGTTGATTAAAGTCATGAGAAGGTTTAGCATTTTTTTTTCTTTCATATCATACACATTTTCATTCAGAGTTAATTAATGATTTCAATTAAAATTGAATTATATTTTCAATATTCTAAATTTTTATTTAAAATCTTTAGATAAAAGAGGGTTACAAATGCATCATACATTATATATGTATACAAATCAGGGTTGGTTTTTTGGCATGACAAAGATTTAAACCGGTTAAAACCATCAAAAACCCATAGAATTGCAATCTGCTGCAGTGTGTTAGAATTTGTTTAGGAAACAAATTTTAAAACTAGCAACAGTTGCCATACATTATGTTGAAATTTAATTATATTATGAGTAATTAGCAGGTCTTAAAATATTTTTAATTAATAAAAATTAAGGTAAAAATGTCAGATTTCAAATCTCAGAAATTTATCTCAAAATAGACATGCAGAAATATTTGCAGAAAAATTATGTTTAAATATCTTTTTTATTTATTATTATTATTATTATTATACTTAAAATGTTGTAAAGTTATTTAGTGTGCATTTTGACATAGCTAATATTTATAAGGAACAAGTTAAGTGTTACAAATGCAGGATTTTTAAAAGTGTTGAACTTGATACACATGTTTAATATATATATATATATATTAATGCTATACACATTATATACATGATATCTAGCAGGTTAATTTGAATTTAAATATAATGCATATTATTTATTATAATTATTACACATCATTATAAACCATTTTTATCCCCCCCCCCCCCTGAACACACACACATTAACAGTACTAAGAATACAAATAATGTTTACTTTCAAAGGAAGATAAGAAGTAATTATTCAACAACTGAATACTTAAGATATTTAACAAAATTTTATAGTATTCAGTGAAAAAAGAAAAATTATTTGTATAAAATGTAATTTTTTAGCATAGTACATAAATAGGCTGAATATTGCAAACAGATATTCAGATATTTATAGAAAAAAGTTACTTTTTTATTATCTTTATTTTGGTTAAAAATTCAAAAAATGACGATTTAAAATTTACCGATTTTTCTGAAAAACTAACTAACAATTGTAAAAGTCAAAACAGAAAAAATATTATACTGATTTATGAAATACTTTTATAACTCAAAATATCATATAGTTTTTTTATTATTATTATTATCTAATTAAATACATAATTTTAACATTACGGAGTTTTGAATGAAAATGTCCAAAATTGGAAAACACTCGTTCTATTGCAACAGCACTGGCAGGACATAATAAAAGTTGTTCGGCTAATTCTACTAAATCAAAAGTTGGACCAGCGTTGAAAAATTTGCATTTTTTTTATTGCCTTCTAAGATTTTGTTTACTATTCAAAATATGTTTCTTCAAAAATTAAAATTTATTTTTTCTAGAATATATTTAGAAACATTTTCTTTACTAAAAGCAAATAAATTTTACTTATTTAATATAAATATATGAAGATATATATATGTAAATAAATATTTTTATTTACATATAAATGTAGGTTTTTGACATGAATGTTTAAACCATGGTTAAAATCGTCAAAAACTTACCAACCCTGATATAACTACTTTATAAATTTTTTAAAAATGGTAATGTCCAGCAAATTTATTATCTACAATAAAACCTGTTCATAACAGAATCCTGCTATAAACAGAAAAAAAAAATTATGGCCTGGCATATCCCCCCCCCACACACACACTCTAAAATTAAAAAAAAAAAAATGAATTATACCTTCTGAAATAAGAACAGCCTGTATATATAAAAAAAATACATATATAATGTTAATTTTTTTTTTTTATAAAAAAAGTTTGAATAATCATACATAACTAATGAGTATGCATTCATGTCGACATTGTAAATATAAGAACCAATATATTATAATATTCAAGCTAATTTGTTTTACAATTAAGATACTTGCTTAGTTAAGATTCTCAATTAAATACGATTTACCTTCAATTAAACAATGTTATTTGTTATCCTGATATCCTTCAGGGAGTAAAACTGAATATGAAATTGCAGCAGAGGCAGATTATCCATTAGGCTGAGTAGGCTGAAGCCTAGGGGCCCAGAAGCAGTGGCGTAGCTAAGGGGGGGGGGGGCATCCGCCCCGGGCGCCGAGGCCTAGGGGTGCCAAATTGAGAGAAATTGTTATATATCTATATTGGGGTGGGGGCACAAAATTTCTTGCTGTCCCAGGGCGCCAAAAAACACAGCTACGCTACTGCCCAGAAGGAATGTGGCCCCCTGTGCTATGATCTTCTTTCAAGTGTTTTTTTCTCTTTTCATATTGGCTGAAAAATAGTTAATGATATGCAGTATTGTTTGTTTCACTCATGTATTGAATCTTGAATGATATTAATTGATTTAGACTGTTGTCCAAACGCAATTCCACTTTTAATTTCTTCTCTTGAAATTTGTCGTCGGCTTTCAGTTGCGAAAGATTTACACAGAGGGAAGTTTAGTATGCCATGGTGGGATAGACAAGACTATAGTGGCACCTCTACGAATGATATCCTTTAAAGAAGCTTTTAAGTTTTGATCAAGAAGTTATCTAATTATAACTTCTTACAATTTAGCACCTTGGTCAGCTAAGCCCCCCCCCCCCCACACACACACAGACACCATCTCTAAAGCCAGCCCGAAATTTACATGTTTTGAGATACCCTAAATATGATTCGATTGTATTTGGAAAGATTAATGTGTGTTAAACTTGCACAACTGTGCTATAATTAATGCATAAAATATCAATAAGTAAGACCGCTGATGATAGAAACATATTTCCAACTGCAAAAGTATAACTACAGCAGTACAGTCTCTAGGTATAGCATTTGTTTTAGAAAAGGCAAAGATTACATGGGGTAACTGAGCCATGATTTTACAATGTGATTCTGGCAATTTGGCTTCCAAAAATTACTATTCACGTGAATTACAGTCTGAATCTTTATAAATGTGTTCAGTTAGGTTTACTTTAGTATACATCAATTTTAAAAATTTCATTTTAATGTCTAAAAATTAAAAAAAAAAATCTTTCTTCTTTGTTAGGTCCAGTTGCCTCATAAAAATGGGTCTACATCGCTTTGAAGGAGAGGAAAAGCCCCCCCCCCCCCAAAAAAAGCCTAGGGTCCTGAGTAATGGTTAATCCACTACTGAATTGCAGGTAAAAACTAAAAATAGCATTTTTTTTTCAGCATTTAAGTTTGGGGTTTTGATAATAAATATTACAACTAATAATAAAAATATTTATTTCTTTACTTAAATAGATTATTACAAACTACTCCTTTAATAAACACAATAAATAACAAATATGATGAGGAAATTAAAAAAACAAAATCATGTAAACAAAAGTTATGCATGGAGCAATACATGATGCATTTACTAAAAGTTGCTGAATTTATTTGCAAAAAGAAATCCTTATTTCAAATGTCACGTTATATCGAAGAAAGCATTCCAGATGTAAATTTAGCTTCCAATTAAAAGTAAACATCTACTGAATCATACTGCAGGGCACAAGTTTATCTGGGGTCATTGCCCCCAACTTACCCCATATCGTTCAGCAACGCAAACTACCCTGAACCAAGGCCCCCTTATCATAGTATGAAGGCCTCGCATTCAGGACAAAATCTATTGTTGAAATTGTCCCTATAATTGCCAACTTATTATATGACTTTGTCTCATAAGTAACGCCACCTGGTGCATACTACTGCTCACATTAGATGGCGCTACCAACGGGAAAATCATGTAGTTCAGCGCCCCCTGTACTGCGGTCAAAGGAAACTTGGCGAATGACAAGCCTTGATATTATGATAAGTTAGCCTTGCCCTGAACATACGCCAGCGAAGTGTGACGTCACAAAATGGACGCTTGGAGACAACAAGTTTCGGTTTCCCATTGAAATTTAGTGTCAGCCTGAGAAAAAAGTCGTTTACATATATTAATAAATTTATTTAAGAAATTTCTGGCAGAGATTAGCTAAATTTGAGGTAAGGCATTAATATGAATTCAACATACTTTTGATTATGCTCTTATTTTTTTTTTAATTCATTAAAAAAGGTAGGCTGCTATCATGGAGAGCATCAATGGCAGCTGTCAAGAAATGTTTTGAATATTCACACGTTATTTAAAAATGTTTTTAGGGGGTTTTAATTTATTTTAATTGTTATTTCACTTGTTTAGGCATATTTTATATTAAGTTTCATCTGAATTGTATTGTGTTGTCGCTTCTTTTCATGTGTATATGTATTCTTGTTTAGGTATACTTTATGTTAAGTTACATTAGAACTGCATTGTGTTACCAAGTTTTTTTTTTTTTTTTTTTTTTTCATTCACTGTGTTGTTTGCATAAATTTTTCTCTTTTAATCGGATAGAGCACTTATTTATTTCACTATAGGAAATGTCTGTAAGTTGTTTGGTTTCCCACTATTTAATCCTTCCTTAAAAAGAGAGAGTATTTCTGCATTTAAAAAATTACATAGAATATGCAAATGAACATTGCCCTCAACATTTCAATGATTGTTTTAAACATAAAATTGCAAATTATTGCTGATGATATTTTAAAGCATATTGCCAATTAATTATTTTACCCTATGCAACACAGTAGAATATGTAATACTTATTTAAAGCATTCTATTTTTTTAAATTAATAAATAATTGCACACAAATCTCATTGAAAATGTTCTTTAGAATGCTTAAAATATTAAACAACAGAATTTAAGAGAAGAAAAAGGTCTGAATCATTATTCATTAGTCAATCAGAAAGGACAGCTATAATTTGGGCTATATCAAACAATATATCTTTTTCGGGAAACATTGGAATTTGTTTCTCATTACGTATTTTAAGTTTAATCTTAATTGTATTGTATTGTCGCTTCTTTTCATGTGTGTGTTTAAATTTTCATTGTTGTTTACATAAATTTTTCTGCTTAATTGGAAAGCAAGGTCGATTTTTTAATTTATTTTTTGCTAGATATTCTTGCAGTTTAAATGTATTCTTCAGTCAGTTTCATGTTATTTGTGCTGTTTTTCATAATTTACTCCTTGTAATATATTTGATTGTTTACTTTTCTAATGTATAAACAAACAATAAAAAAAGTATTTCTGCATGTAAGTAATTGGTATGCGATATCCGCTCAAAAAATAAAATCTAAAAATTGTAAAGAATCATTTTCCGTAATTATCACCAGCGCTATAATTATTGCTTTACTACTCTACTTATCTGTTTTTGTCTTTACTCAAACAAAAACAAATTATCATACCTTGTCTTTTTAACCTTTTTTATAATGTGAAATCATGCCTAGTGAAATAGTAACATTTATAAAATTTTGTTTAATAATGTATCGCTGTTTTTAAATTATCCGTTCCTCCTCATTAACAACTTCCAAAACACAATTTAGGTGAATTGGAAGACTTATCTTCTTTTTGATGTTTTATAAACTTAATGTGGTTATAAGAATGCACATCAAATTGATAGAAATTTTCTTGTAAAAAAATTAGCCTTTTTTTTTTCTTTATCAGTTTTGTGTATGTTTCATTTTTGTTAACAATTTCAAATTGACTCTAATTTGATTTGTTTACTAACAATTAGTACTAGTACATTGGAAGTGATAACTTATGAAATCGCCTTTCTGGCCTGATGTTCAAGCACACACATCTTCCAGTGTTTTTTTTTTTCAACCGACTTCCAAAAGGGAGAGGAGATTATCAATTCAACGCGTATGTACTTTTTTTAATGTATGTTCACCGATTACTCCGAAACTATTCAACCAATTTCTGTTATTTTTGTTTTAAATGAAAGACGATGCTCTCGAAGTGGTACCACTTCCGTTTGATCGAAATTGGTTCAGTACTTTTTTAGTAATTAGGCAAAAACTATTAAAATTAGTGATTTTTCGCTAATTAAAACTGTTGAATACGTTCGCTGAATGGAGTGTCGACAGCATGGCCAAGCGATCTAAGGCGCCTGATTGAAGTTCTATTTCTCGAATGAGAACGTGGGTTCGAATCCCACTCCTGACATAATTTACATTCAAGTAAAATTTACAATTTTTTTTTTCGTATTACAATTTTTATTATTAACCGGCTTCAGAAAAGGAAGAGGAAGTTATCTATTCAACACGTATGTATATTTTTTTATGTATATCACCGATTACTCTAAAACTATTCAACTGATTTCTGTTATTTTTGTTTTAAATGAAAGACGATGCTCTCGAATTGGTACCACTTCCATTTCATCGAAATTGGTTCAGTACTTTTTTAGTAATTAGGCAAAAATTAATAAAATTAATGATTTTTCGCCAATTGAAAGTGTTGAATATGTTCATTGAATGGAGTGTAGACAGCATGGCCAAGCGGTCTAAGGCATCAGATTGAAGCTCGGTTTGCTGAAAGAGAGCGTGGGCTCGAACCCCACTTCTGACATAATTTACATCCATGTGAAATTTACAACTTTTTTTTCCGTATTACAATTTTTATTATTAACTGGCTTCAGAAAAGGAAGAGGAAGTTATCAATTCGACGCTTATGTACTTTTTTTTCTATGTATGTTCATCGATTACTCTGAAACTATCCAACCAATTAATATGGTTTTTGTGTTAAATAAAAGAGGCTACTTTCGAATTGGTACCACTTCCATTTCATTAAAATTGGTTCAGTACTTTTTTAGTAATTAGGCAAATTTTAATAAAATTGGTGATTTTTCGCAAATAAAAAATAACATGTACTTTGAATAAGTTCGCCGATTGGAGCGCAGTCAGGATGACCCGGCGGTTTAAGGAGCCAGATTTAAGCTCTGGTGCTGGAAAGAGAGTGTGCATTCGAACCACACTCCTGGCAAAATTTACATCCATGAATAATTTACAATATTTTTTCCGTATTATAATTTTTATTAACTGACTTCAAAAAATCGTTAACTTTTAACTAAAAAGAGCTTAACTCTTTATTATTATAAATTTTTCTACCAAAATACCTACTTTAATAAACTTTTCTACCAAATACCTACTTGTTATTATAAATTTGTTCATTGTCTCTCATTGTCTCTTTTTACCTTTCAGCTATGATATCACTTGCGATTATTTTGAACTTTTTTGAGGAACAAAAAAGTCTTATTATTAGAGGTGAAGCTAAAGTTAATGCTTCTGATATCCAGGAATTCAGCTTTGAACCTGAAAATCAAGAAATTAGAGCACGTGTTTGTGCTACAATGAAAGATAAAGTATACACAGTTTTGGTAAGTTGAAACAACTTATATGTTAAGAATTGCTCTCATATCTAAAATTATTACTTTTGTGATACTTTTGAGAAGACATTTTCATTTGTAAAAAAATATAAATATAAAATTTACATATTTTATTCGGCTGTCAAGAAAATGAACATTTTAAGTAAATGTACATTTATGTCACTGAATGTTTAATATAAAAAATACAATGAGTTTACAGTAAACGAGAAATTTAATTGCTAAATAAAAATTTATATTGTTTTGAATAAATTTCAGATATTAATTTCCAATCATTTTTAAATTTTAAAATAGTAGCAAAGTTATACATAACAGGCTTATGTAGCTAGCTACATTCCACTAAGCTTAGATCTAGGGAAAAAAGAATTGGGGGAATGTCCAATAAGAAAATTCTTCGTGTTGTCGGTTCTTTCTTATTTATGATCGCCAGTTTTTCAAGTTTAATTGCCAAGCAGTGACTGGTGAGTTCTTATTTTCTTCTTTACTTCTTAGTTACAGAAATCTCCTCTTGAGGAAGCATTTCACTACTCTATCCTGAAATTCAGGTTAAAATACCATAATTTATCATTTATGGAGATTTCCTTCTTTCAATTTATCGAACAGTGAAAAAATGTTATCAGTCACATTTGTTCTGAATAAATCATTTCTAAATGTGTATTTGAGATTAAAAGTGACTTCATGGATTTGTCAGAAATTTCCTAGTTTGGATTTGAGTAGAGTTTCAAAGAGTAAGAAAGATTCTCGGTGTTGAGAAAAAAAAAAAAAAAAAAAAAGAAATATACATACACATTTTATTTTTAAAATGTTCTTTAGCAGTTTTCTTTATTTAGGGGGAGGTCATGACCCCTGTGAATTATTGGACCTCCTCCTTGTATTCACCATTGGGATGAGGGAAAAGTAAAATTATCGAAGAACTTTTCACTGTTATGAATTCTAAAATTACCTTTTTTTTTCTTTGTAGATTCGTCTAGATGAAAATCGGACAATAAAGGAATGGACTTGCGAGTGTCCTAAACGCAATGACAAATGCCATCATATGGCTGCTGCCCTTATATATGCTTCAAAGCATGTGAGCTCCACAGATCAGCCATGCAAATGGAATATAGTAAAGGAGCCTCGGGAGCTGAAAAGTTGTGAGGAGCTGTTCGGGATGCAAAGGAAACGCTGTGTAAAAAGAAAGCCCACAGAGGATGGCAAAAGTTTTTTTTATTCCATGCTAAAGAAACATGCTCCTGAAAGTGGAATGAGTTGGTTCATGTCTCCTGAACCAGAAACTGATGTAAGGGCATGTTTAAAGCCTGATGTTAATTCAATTTTAGAATCCTCATTATTTCAAAATGCAGAAAATAAAATTGCATATTTTCTGAATGAAATGACGATAAAAAAAGAAGAGATTGCAGAAGTGTTTTCCGCAACTGAGGGACAAAAAGATAATCCTCTGTGGGGTATGTACCGTAAAGGACAAATAACTTCTTCCAACTTCGGAAATGTTTTAAAAGCATTGAACAAGAATAAAATTCCCCCAAGCTTAATAAAATCTTTAAATGGGGAATATTCATTAGATAATGCAAAAGCAATTCAATGGGGAATATGTCATGAGGCACAAGCCGTAGAACTGTTTAGAGAAATTACACAAAAAACTGTTGTATTTGGTGGTGTGTTCTTACACTCATCGGGCTTGTTAGGATGCTCCCCAGATGGGCTTGTGGGAGAAAAAGAAATTTTGGAAGTTAAATGTCCATTTTCGAAATGTGATACGAACATTTTAAAAGACATAAATTAAAAAAAAATGGTATCTAAATTCGACTACTTCAATTTTAAATGCAAATTTGTATGAATCTGGAGATTTACAAGTGTATGAATTTAAACTTGGAGACATTAAATTTAATTTGCATCATTCTCTTGGTTGGAATTACCACCACCAAATACAGGGAATGCTACACATCATGGACAAAGATATTTGTCATGTACTAATTTGGACCCCAAAATATCTCTTTTATTCCCAGTTGCAAAAGAAGGTGGCTGGGAAAAAAATTTTAGATAATTTGTTAAGCTTTTATAAAAATGTGTTTATTTATAGTTTTATAAAATAAATTTATTTTGTATTGTTCATATCTGTTTTGTTTATTTTAATCTTTTGTTTAAATTTTCAGTGTAATTAACTAGGGATGGGAAGAATAGTGATTTGGCCGAATACTAACTTTTTTTTCCAATAAAGAAAATAAATTTTCGTTATATATAATTTTAAAAAATAGGAGCTCATTAATACTCTTAAATGTGCTTTTAAATGTATTTTTAAATTTCAAAAACTTATTTTAATGCAAAAAAATATGAAATTGCATTATATCCTTTTATTCTAATGTACATCAAATTCATTTTCAGCAAGTCAGGATGGGAAGATACTTCCATTAAAATATGAAGAATGTACTTCACTTTTACTATCAAATGATACTTTTACCCTTCCTTGCATCCAACATTAATAATCTCTCTCTCAGAACTCACAAGCAGATATTTTCAGAAATAAAGTTTAATGAAGTAAATTCGATCATTTAGGGTTTGTGTCCTTAATGATAAACAAATTCGTAAGAATGAGACTTTTCTGAAATCAGTTGCAAGCTTTAAATTACAAATTACTTTAAAGCAAAAGGTTATGCTTAAAGTAGAATGCATATGTTAGCAAAATCTTTGACATTTGAATTGGCGAATACAATATTCAATTTGAATACTCCACTTATTCAACAAGCATTAAAAGGATAAACAGAAATTGATAACATGAATAAAGAAAGATGAAAATTAAAAATATCTACATAATTTTATAACTTACTATGCATTTTTTATAACAATTCTTTATTCAGCGACTATTTTATAAACACTAAACAATTTGCATTCAAAATCATGTAAAGAAAGCACAAACATTTCCATACTTTGAGTTACTGAAAAGTGCAAGCAAGCTTTTCATTACCTTCCTTCATAGAAAGTAAATAATTGCACTTTTGTTAAATGCTTGTTATTTTATATCCATTTCCTTGTGCTTATATTAAATCTATGGATGTAAAGAGCATTAGTGTATATTTAAAATATCTCTTGGAGAAATTTAATGTTTTAAACTTTTTCTTTTGTACTTCTTTTAAAGGATATCTCCCCCCCCCCTTAGTTGTCAAATAAGGGAATATATTATTATATTCCCTTATGTAATAAACATTATATAAGAGAGATTAATAATTTAATGTTTTATATGGGTTACAAGTGGATGAGCTGTGACTAATAATGTAGCATTTCACATAAAATTAAGTATATATTTTAGACATATTTTGACAACTAAGGGAGGGGGGGGGGACTTTTTAAAGGAACATAGGCAGTAAACAGAAGTTAAAAATAATTCAGTAGGGAGATATTTTAAATATATGAGTGCAATTCTGCCCACATGTTCAATATTAGCAAGGGAAATTGAGGAGTTGATTAACAGTCTTATGAAAGTTTTGACTAACCCTATTATTGTGTTTCAAACATTACCTTTCTATTTTTTTTTAACTCTTTTGAATACTGCTGTAATATCTGTGTGGCATTATGTATAAATTATAAAGCAAGTATAACAAACTCCATATGGCAATGACAATCAATTTTTATTGTCCAAATATATTCCTAATTGGAAACCAGTATTTTTTAAAGAAAATTTCATTGAAATAATACATTTTGATGATAAAAAATTGTTGTCACGAATGTGGTAGCATCTGTTCAATAAGATTCCTTTGCAGTCAGGTGAAGATACTGGCAAATTATGGAAACCTACAGTAAAGTTATTTTTCAATTTTATTATTATTATTAGTTTTTATTAAGTTGCGAATATCTTTGATGAAATAGGAGCTGTAAGAGTTTATTATTGTAAACAATAGAAATTGATTACAATTCCATATTAAAACAAAAACAAATCAATATGGGGTCAATTTTTTGTAGTCATTTATCAGTGTTACTTACAATTAGGTGCATTTAAAAAATAAGTTTAAAGAAACTGATTTATTTTACATGTAAAACAAACAAAAAAATCAGAATACAATTGATACTGCATTTCCAGCAAAGTTAACAAAGGAACTTATACATAGAGGCAAAAAAAAAAAAAAAAAAAAAAAAAAAAAATTAAGCAATATGATAAATGTAAAGAAAATAAAATTTGCTAGAAAAAAAATATTTCAAGAACACTGTGTGTTTGTATTAACATATATACAATTTACTTAATAGAAAAAAATTACTCATTGAAAAACTGCTTGTCCTTTACAAATTTATTACACTAGGAAAGCATTTTAATATTAAATGGGTATTTTAAAAGATATATATATATTAAAAAACAATTATTTAAAAATAGACCATTGAAAATCTGCATAGATATTTTGGGTTAAACTATACAATTTATGCAATCATTCATAAAAAATATTTCTCTATAGATATAAATATACAGTAGAATATCCTTATAAAGCAAATTTAAAGACATGAGGTTGTATATTATATAGAAATTTGTATTGTTTAGATAATTTATGCATTAT
This sequence comes from Maratus speculifer, assembly GCA_964019185.1. Taxonomy (NCBI): domain Eukaryota; kingdom Metazoa; phylum Arthropoda; class Arachnida; order Araneae; family Salticidae; genus Maratus; species Maratus speculifer. The sequence goes on along the minus strand of CAXHSM010000973.1, from coordinate 24,939 downwards.
TAAGGAGACTTACTACCCTTTGAACATTTTTTTAAATGTAAGCATTTTAAGGTAAATTTTTGGCTTAATAATAAAGGACTCAATGAAGAAGAATGGTTTTGTCAAGAAACTGTTTAATTTCCCTGGCAGATTTTGAAAATTTTATTTTTTAAATAAGCGAATTTTTAAATTTATCTTCTCACACAATTTTTAACTCATTTTATTTTTAAATTATTCTTAGAAGTCTGCTGTATAGTTTTAAGAATCGGATTTACCGTAAATTAATTAGTTTGGGAGAAAAAAGTAAAATGTGCAAGTATGTGTAAAATTACAATAAAAACTGCATTTATTTTTACAGCTTTATTTGTAAAACAAGCTTTTTATTTCATTCTAAATCTGATACTAATTTTATCAAATAGACCCTAAGGAATGACTAGACAAAAAATCGAATCATAAAAATATAATCACTTTGTAGGTGCTCATTCGTCAAAAACACACTAAGTAAGAAAAATCACTTTTAAGATTTTGGTGGCCTTAGAATTTAAAGGGACAGCGATGTCATAAAATCGCTTTGAAGTGTACTCAATACTTGGATCATTATGAAACTTCATCCGAATGGCCTAGGGATAATAAAGAGTAATATAAGCAAAAAATTGGGAAATGGATATTTTTGTTGAATGAAGGGTAGCGAGTCCCCCTAAATTAAGCCATTGTAAAAAAAGAATATTTACACCTTTATAGTTTTAATTAATGGCGCTTGCAAATTGACTAATACTGCACATACTTGAAATATTATACTTGCTTCACCGTTAAATTGCTGTGGAATTAAATTTAATATTTCAAAATTTTTTATACGCTGGAAAGCTCGTTCTACATGAATTCTCTTTCGAGCTAATTTTGTAGTATATTTGGACTCATGCTCAGTAAATTTGGGATTAAATAAAAATGGTGGTATATTCAAAGAAACACCCACAGGCAACATGTCATGAATGGTGAAACTTTTGTCAGCTAAAATAAGATCACCAATCTGAAGAATGCTTTCAAGTCCTGATTCTTTGAACAGCACCTTATCAGAAATTGAGCCAGGAAATAATTTGCTGGTGAAACAGATAACACCATTTGGGGAGACAGCCAACAAGCCCTTAAAGGTCTGTCTTTTTTTTATAATGTGAATAGGTTTGGCGTTGTGCCTCTAAATCTGAACGGGGATTTTCAATATATATCTCTGTGCTATCTATAATAAAACGGCAGCTTTTAAATCCATTTTTTTTGGCCACAGTTTTTTTTTATTTTGTTTAATGATGGGACAATACTACTTTCAATAATTGATTCAAACAATACCTCATGTATCACAGATACAAGTGTGTGAAAAATATTTCTGATAGTAGTGTCACAAACACTGTATCTAATTGCTAAATCTACAAATGTATAGTTCTGTCTCAGTTTTTGTGAAGTTATGAAAAGTTGGTCTTCCAAACTTATTGATTCAACCTTCCAGCCAAAAGCATATTCAATCTCAAAACGTCCAATGTAATCAAACATTTGAAAAACAGCTGCATTTGGCAATCCTGTGTACATAAGGACATGCTCATCATTTTCTTTAATTGATGAAAAAAGAAATGATGTTTTCTGTTTGTTTACTTCTTTTACTTCAGTTTCTTTCTTTAAAAATAAATTTCCGCATGCAAACTTGCATTTTTGCTTGTCACCTCTGGACACACATTGGGTATTTCGTCATGAACAGAATTCTGCCCATCATTCTCATTAAAAGATTTATTCAATCTTCTGGAAATTAAAAAAATATTAATAATATTAGATAAATGATTGAAATATAAATATGCACAATAATTTAAAAATAATAATAATCACCAAGAATAAAGATTACAACATTAACAATAATTTAAACTCAAATTATTACATTAAGAGCCTACATCACTCAAACCGGAACTCAAAATCCTCTCACGGAGCTATGCGAGTTGCTACCGCAAGGCATATCCCAAACACAAAGATTGACACTTTAAAAGACCAATGATATTTCCGAGGCTTATAATTGACAAGAAAAATGGTCATCTCATGTCACCCTTTCCCTCCAGGCGAAAAATAAAGGGGATTTGATACCCCATCTGGAAAAAAGTCATTAGCAAATACTAAACGAAGACAACATTCTCGCACCTTTTCAGTCCTGATGGCCCGAGGCTATTTACATTTGAATAGCTTCTTCGGGCTTATTTCTGAACAAAACAGTCGGATCCGTTTTAAAACAAGTCGACTCCGACCTAATATATTAGACAGTTTGAAGTGAAATTAAACCATTTAAATATAATTTTAAATCCATAAAATTATTATTATTATTATTGGATTTTTTTTACTGACTCCGCAGCTTTGTTTTCTGTGGCCAAAAAAAAAAAAAAAAAAAAAAAAAAAAAAACCCTACAAAATTTTTAGACTTTTTAATTATTATTCCTAAATATCTCGAGACATGTAGCCATAGCTTGCTATTTGTCAAATAGAATATTAAAGAGGATAAAATTCTATATAAAGGCCGTTTTTTACTTTTCTATTTTTTACCTATTCAATTTTGATTGTAGAATATTTTTATGGAAATTCATTTTTAAAACCGTATCGAAAAATGAAGGTCTCCAATCCAATGAGAAAAAAAAGATATATATTGAAATGCAACTGCGATATCTTTATAAATTTCGTCCATAAAATTAGCATTAAAAATGGGTTCTTTCACTTGACTGAAGCAGCCACTTCTCAGTTACATTTCAAAATTTTTAAATGATTGTTTTCATTGAATAGCTGAAATCGATTTGTTAGCCATTTATTGCTCATTTGACATTCATTTACAGATATTTTTATTCGAGCCATTTTCTTTTTCGGTTCCTGTTTCGAAAGTAAAAACATCCCCATAAAAAAAATTCTTAAATGAATATCGGAACAGTAGAAAATGGCTTTTGTGCAGATCTATCTCAGCTATCATATGAAAAAAAAAAAAAAAAAAAAAAAAAATGCAATGGAACCGACGTATCTGTATAAATTTCTCCCATGAGATTAGCATTAGCGAATGGGCTTTTTCGCTTTACTGAAGTAGCCTCTTCTCGATTGCATTTCAATTTTTTTATTTACTTATTTGTTTGTTTGTTTATTTATTTTGCATTGGATGTTTGAGATCAATCAGCACAAAGGCTGTTTTCTACAATTTGGATTTTTTGTTTAGATATTGGCTTATTTAGTCAAGCAAAACCAGGGCCGAAACTAGAGGGGGGCAGAGGGGGCACGTGCCCCGGGTGCCACCAGAACAGAAGCTGAAGAGGGTGCTAAATTAAGATTTTGTTTGGTGTGTTTGATATAAAGAATGCATATATGTCGGGGATGGGGGTGGGGGGTCGCCAAAATCCATATTTGCCCCGGGCGCAAAAAAGGCTAGTTTTGGCGCTGAGCAAAACAACCTACTTGCAAGTGGTAGTCTTACAATAGAAATTTATAAACGTATATAGTCGACATTTTAATATTTTTAAATAAATAAATATATATTAACTTACACATATATATACACACTTATGAATATGTATATATATTTGCATTGGATAGATGAAATCGATCTGTATAAAGGCAGTTTTCTATTTTTTTTTCTGTTTTTTTTTTTTTTTTTTTTTTTTTTTGTGTGTGTGTGTGTGTGTGTGTGTGTGTTTACAGGTATTTTAAACAGGCTACTTCAGTTAAGCGAAACAATACACTTGATAATCTTAATCGTATGAAAGAAATTTATAAAGATATCTCGTCTGCATTTTAATATTTTTAAATGTTATTTCAGCAGAGGGTAGATGCGGTCTCTTGCTAGTGATAGTCTTATGACAAAAATTTACATACATATATCATCAATATTTTATTATTATTATTACTTTACATTAGATAGCTGAGGTCGATTCGCACAAAGGCCATTTTTTTCATTTTTGATTTATTTTACGGATATTTTAAAAAGGATACTTCAATCAAGCGAAACAATTCACTAGCTTATGATGATCCTAAGGTAGAAGTTTATAAATATATCTGGTCTGCGTTTTAATATTTTTGATTTTTTATTTTTTTATGCCGTTTTCCACTTTTTTTTTAAAACTTGAGGCTGATTCATTCAACTGAAGCAACCCAATCGTTCATAATCTTATGATTTAAATTTATAAAGATATCTCATCTGCATTTCAATGTTTTTAAATCATTTTTTTGCATTGGCTATCTGACGTTGATCTGTACAGATACCGTTTTCTGCTTTTTCAATTTTGTTTATTTTAAAGAGGTTACTGCATTCAAACCAAACAACACCTTCTCTATAATTTTAGTGCTAAGAAAGATATAATTTAAATGTTTTTCGTCTGCGTTTTTTTTTTTAACTTACATTTTAAAGAGGCTAATTCATTCAACTGAAGCAACCCAATCGTTCATAATCTTATGATTTAAATTTATAGATATCCCATCTGCATTTCAATGTTTTTAATCATTTTTTTGCATTGGCTATCTGACGTTGATCTGTACAGATATTTTTAACTTATATTTTAAAGAGGCTAATTCATTAAACTGAAGCAACCCAATCGTTCATAATCTTATAATTTAAATTTATAAAGATATCTCATCAGCATTTCAAACCAAACAACACCTTCTCTATAATTTTAGTGCTAAGAAAGAAATAATTTAAAAGTTTTTCGTCTGCGGTTTTTTTTAAAATTATATTTTAAAGAGGCTAATTCATTCAACTGAAGCAACCCAATCGTTCATAATCTTATGATTTAGATTTAAGAAGATATCTCATCTGCATTTCAATGTTTTTAAATCATTTTTTTGCATTGGCTATCTGACGTTGAACTGTACAGATACCGTTTTCTGCTTTTTCAATTTTGTTTATTTTAAAGAGGTTACTGCATTCAAGCCAAACAATGATTTTTTGGCATTGGATATCTCAGTCATGAGATAGCTGAGATCTTTTGGTACAAAGACCGTTTTGTAGTTTTTAGACTTTGTTCAGGAGAATTTTAAAAAAGCTTCTTTAGTCATGTTAAATCCAATGGTAGAAATTTATGAAAATATCTCTTCTACATTTTCATATTTTGAAATGGTTTTTTTTATCATTGGATAGATATCTTTCAACACAAAGATCGTTTTGTACTTTTTCGACTTTGTTTAGGGAAATTTTAAAAAAGCTACTTCAGTCAAGAAAAATCCAATGGCAGAAATTTATAAAAATATCTCTGTTCATTTTAATATATTTAAAAGATTTTTTTGTCCTGGAATAGCTGATATCTTTCGATACAAAGATCGTTTTGTACTTTTTCGACTTTGTTAAGGGAAATTTTAAAAAAGCTACTTCAGTCAAGTGAAATCCAACTGTAGAAATTTATAAAAATATCTCTTCTACATTTTAATATATTTAAAAGATTTTTTTGTCATGGAATAGCTGAGATCTTTAGGTACAAAGACTGTTTTGTACTTTTTCGAGTTTGTTTAGGGGAATTTTAAAAAAGCTACTTCACTCAAGTGAAATTCATTGGTAGAAATTTATAAAAATATCTCTCCTACATTTTAATATTTTTAAATGATTTTTTGTCATGGAATATCTGAGATCTTTCGATACAAAGATCGTTTTGTACTTTTTCGCGTTTGTTTAGGGGAATTTTAAAAAAGCTACTTCAGTCAAGTGAAATCCATTGGTAGAAATTTATAAAAATATCTCTCCTACATTTTAATATATTTAAAAGATTTTTTGTCATGGGATAGCTGAGATCTTTTGGCACAAAGATCATTTTGTACTCTTTCGACTTTGTTTAGGGAAATTTTAAAAAAGCTACTTCAGTCAAGTGAAATCCAATGGTAGAAATTTATAAAAATATCTCTCCTACATTTTAGTATATTAAAAAGATTTTTTGTCCTGGAATAGCTCAGATCTTTTGATACAAAGACCGTTTTGTACTTTTTCAACTTTGTTTAGGGAAATTTTAAAAAAGCTACTTCAGTCAAGAAAAATCCAATGGCAGAAATTTATAAAAATATCTCTGTTCATTTTAATATATTTAAAAGATTTTTTTGTCCTGGAATAGCTGATATCTTTCGATACAAAGATCGTTTTGTACTTTTTCGACTTTGTTAAGGGAAATTTTAAAAAAGCTACTTCAGTCAAGTGAAATCCATTGGTTGAAATTTATAAAAATATCTCTCCTACATTTTAATATTTTTAAATGATTTTTTGTCATGGAATATCTGAGATCTTTCGATACAAAGATCGTTTTGTACTTTTTCGCGTTTGTTTACGGGAATTTTAAAAAAGCTACTTCAGTCAAGTGAAATCCATTGGTAGAAATTTATAAAAATATCTCTCCTACGTTTTAATATATTTAAAAGATTTTTTGTCATGGGATAGCTGAGATCTTTTGGTATAAAGACCGTTTTGTACTTTTTCGAGTTTGTTTAGGGGAATTTTAAAAAAGCTACTTCAGTCAAGTGAAATCCATTGGTAGAAATTTATAAAAATATCTCTCCTACATTTTAATATTTTTAAATGATTTTTTGTCATGGGATAGCTGAGATCTTTTGGTACAAAGACCGTTTTGTACTTTTTCGAGTTTGTTTAGGGGAATTTTAAAAAAGTTACTTCAATCTAGTGAAATCCATTGGTAGAAATTTATAGAAATATCTCTCCTACATTTTTATATTTTTAAATGATTTTTTGGCATTGGATAGCTGAGATCTTTTGGTACAAAGACCGTTTTGTACTTTTTCGAGTTTGTTTAAGGGAATTTTAAAAAAGCTACTTCAGTCAAGTGAAATCCACTGGTAGAAATTTATAAAAATATCTCTCCTACATTTTAATATTTTTAAAAGATTTTTTGTCATGGGATAGCTGAGATCTTTTGGTACAAAGACCGATTTGTACTTTTTCGAGTTTGTTTAGAGGAATTTTTAAAAAGCTACTTCAGTCTAGTGATATCCATTGGTAGAAATTTATAGAAATATCTCTCCTACATTTTTATATTTTTAAATGATTTTTTGGCATTGGATAGCTGAGATCTTTTGGTACAAAGACCGTTTTGTACTTTTTCGAGTTTGTTTAAGGGAATTTTTAAAAAGCTACTTCAGTCAAGTGAAATCCATTGGTAGAAATTTATAAAAATATCTCTCCTACATTTTAATATTTTAAAGATTTTTTGTCATGGGATAGCTGAGATCTTTTGGTACAAAGACCGTTTTGTACTTTTTCGAGATTGTTTAGGGGAATTTTTAAAAAGCTACTTCAGTGAAGTGAAATCCATTGGTAGAAATTTATAAAAATATCTCTCCTATATTTTAATATTTTTAAATGATTTTTTGGCATTGGATAGCTGAGATCTTTCGGTGCAAAGACCTTTTTGTACTTTTTTGATTTTGTTTACAGGTGTTTTCATGAGGCTACTTCAGTCAAGTGAAATCCATTGGTAGAAATTTATAAAAATATCTCTCCTACATTTTAATATTTTTAAATGATTTTTTGTCATGGAATATCTGAGATCTTTTGATACAAAGATCGTTTTGTACTTTTTCGCGTTTGTTTAGGGGAATTTTAAAAAAGCTACTTCAGTCAAGTGAAATCCATTGGTAGAAATTTATAAAAATATCTCTCCTACATTTTAATATATTTAAAAGATTTTTTGTCATGGGATAGCTGAGATCTTTTGGCACAAAGATCATTTTGTACTCTTTCAACTTTGTTTAGGGAAATTTTAAAAAAGCTACTTCAGTCAAGTGAAATCCAATGGTAGAAATTTATAAAAATATTTCTCCTACATTTTAATATATTTAAAAGATTTTTTGTCCTGGAATAGCTCAGATCTTTTGATACAAAGACCGTTTTGTACTTTTTCGAGTTTGTTTAGGGGAATTTTAAAAAAGCTACTTCACTCAAGTGAAATCCATTGGTAGAAATTTATAAAAATATCTCTCCTACATTTTAATATTTTTAAATGATTTTTTGTCATGGAATATCTGAGATCTTTCGATACAAAGATCGTTTTGTACTTTTTCGCGTTTGTTTAGGGGAATTTTAAAAAAGCTACTTCAGTCAAGTGAAATCCATTGGTAGAAATTTATAAAAATATCTCTCCTACATTTTAATATATTTAAAAGATTTTTTGTCATGGGATAGCTGAGATCTTTTGGCACAAAGATCATTTTGTACTCTTTTGACTTTGTTTAGGGAAATTTTAAAAAAGCTACTTCAGTCAAGTGAATTTCGAGTTTGTTTAAGGGAATTTTAAAAAAGCTACTTCAGTCAAGTGAAATCCATTGGTAGAAATTTATAAAAATCTCTCTCCTACATTTTAATATTTTAAAGATTTTTTGTCATGGGATAGCTGAGATCTTTTGGTACAAAGACCGTTTTGTACTTTTTCGAGTTTGTTTAGGGGAATTTTTAAAAAGCTACTTCAGTCAAGTGAAATCCATTGGTAGAAATTTATAAAAATATCTCTCCTACATTTTAATATTTTTAAATGATTTTTTGTCATGGAATATCTGAGATCTTTCGATACAAAGATCGTTTTGTACTTTTTCGCGTTTGTTTAGGGGAATTTTAAAAAAGCTACTTCAGTCAAGTGAAATCCATTGGTAGAAATTTATAAAAATATCTCTCCTACATTTTAATATATTTAAAAGATTTTTTGTCATGGGATAGCTGAGATCTTTTGGCACAAAGATCATTTTGTACTCTTTTGACTTTGTTTAGGGAAATTTTAAAAAAGCTACTTCAGTCAAGTGAATTTCGAGTTTGTTTAAGGGAATTTTAAAAAAGCTACTTCAGTCAAGTGAAATCCATTGGTAGAAATTTATAAAAATATCTCTCCTATATTTTAATATTTTTAAATGATTTTTTGGCATTGGATAGCTGAGATCTTTCGGTGCAAAGACCTTTTTGTACTTTTTTGATTTTGTTTACAGGTGTTTTCATGAGGCTACTTCAGTCAAGTGAAATCCATTGGTAGAAATTTATAAAAATATCTCTCCTACATTTTAATATTTTTAAATGATTTTTTGTCATGGAATATCTGAGATCTTTTGATACAAAGATCGTTTTGTACTTTTTCGCGTTTGTTTAGGGGAATTTTAAAAAAGCTACTTCAGTCAAGTGAAATCCATTGGTAGAAATTTATAAAAATATCTCTCCTACATTTTAATATATTTAAAAGATTTTTTGTCATGGGATAGCTGAGATCTTTTGGCACAAAGATCATTTTGTACTCTTTCAACTTTGTTTAGGGAAATTTTAAAAAAGCTACTTCAGTCAAGTGAAATCCAATGGTAGAAATTTATAAAAATATTTCTCCTACATTTTAATATATTTAAAAGATTTTTTGTCCTGGAATAGCTCAGATCTTTTGATACAAAGACCGTTTTGTACTTTTTCGAGTTTGTTTAGGGGAATTTTAAAAAAGCTACTTCACTCAAGTGAAATCCATTGGTAGAAATTTATAAAAATATCTCTCCTACATTTTAATATTTTTAAATGATTTTTTGTCATGGAATATCTGAGATCTTTCGATACAAAGATCGTTTTGTACTTTTTCGCGTTTGTTTAGGGGAATTTTAAAAAAGCTACTTCAGTCAAGTGAAATCCATTGGTAGAAATTTATAAAAATATCTCTCCTACATTTTAATATATTTAAAAGATTTTTTGTCATGGGATAGCTGAGATCTTTTGGCACAAAGATCATTTTGTACTCTTTTGACTTTGTTTAGGGAAATTTTAAAAAAGCTACTTCAGTCAAGTGAATTTCGAGTTTGTTTAAGGGAATTTTAAAAAAGCTACTTCAGTCAAGTGAAATCCATTGGTAGAAATTTATAAAAATCTCTCTCCTACATTTTAATATTTTAAAGATTTTTTGTCATGGGATAGCTGAGATCTTTTGGTACAAAGACCGTTTTGTACTTTTTCGAGTTTGTTTAGGGGAATTTTTAAAAAGCTACTTCAGTCAAGTGAAATCCATTGGTAGAAATTTATAAAAATATCTCTCCTACATTTTAATATTTTTAAATGATTTTTTGTCATGGAATATCTGAGATCTTTTGATACAAAGATCGTTTTGTACTTTTTCGCGTTTGTTTAGGGGAATTTTTAAAAAGCTACTTCAGTCAAGTGAAATCCATTGGTAGAAATTTATAAAAATATCTCTCCTAAATTTTAATATATTTAAAAGATTTTTTGTCATGGGATAGCTGAGATCTTTTGGCACAAAGATCATATTGTACTCTTTCGACTTTGTTTAGGGAAATTTTAAAAAAGCTACTTCAGTCAAGTGAAATCCAATGGTAGAAATTTATAAAAATCTCTCTCCTACATTTTAATATTTTAAAGATTTTTTGTCATGGGATAGCTGAGATCTTTTGGTATAAAGACCGTTTTGTACTTTTTCGAGTTTGTTTAGGGGAATTTTAAAAAAGCTATTTCAGTCAAGTGAAATCCATTGGTGGAAATTTATAAAAATATCTCTCCTACATTTTGATATTTTTAAATGATTTTTTTTCATGGGATAGCTGAGATCTTTTGGTACAAAGACCGTTTTGTACTTTTTCGACTTTGTTTAGGGGAATTTTTAAAAAGCTACTTCAGTCAAGTTAAATCCATTGTTAGAAATTTATAGAAATATCTCTCCTACATTTTTATATTTTTAAATGATTTTTTGGCATTGGATAGCTGAGATCTTTTGGTACAAAGATCGTTTTGTACTTTTTCGAGTTTAAGGGAATATTAAAAAAGCTACTTCAGTCAAGTGAAATCCATTGGTAGAAATTTATAAAAATATCTCTCCTACATTTTAATATTTTTAAATGATTTTTTTTCATGGGATAGCTGAGATCTTTTGGTATAAAGACCGTTTTGTACTTTTTCGAGTTTGTTTAGGGGAATTTTAAAAAAGCTATTTCAGTCAAGTGAAATCCATTGGTGGAAATTTATAAAAATATCTCTCCTACATTTTGATATTTTTAAATGATTTTTTGTCATGGGATAGCTGAGATCTTTTGGTACAAAGACCGTTTTGTACTTTTTCGAGATTGTTTAGGGGAATTTTAAAACAGCTACTTTAGTCAAGTGAAATGCATTGGTAGAAATTTATAAAAATATCTCTCCTACATTTTAATATTTTTAAATCTTTTTTTGGCATTGAATAGCTGAGATCTTTCGGTGCAAAGACCTTTTTGTACTTTTTTGATTTTGTTTACAGGTGTTTTGATGAGGCTACTTCAGTCAAGTGAAATCCATTGGTAGAAATTTATAAAAATATCTCTCCTACATTTTAATATTTTTAAATGATTTTTTGTCATGGAATATCTGAGATCTTTTGATACAAAGATCGTTTTGTACTTTTTCGCGTTTGTTTAGGGGAATTTTAAAAAAGCTACTTCAGTCAAGTGAAATCCATTGGTAGAAATTTATAAAAATATCTCTCCTACATTTTAATATATTTAAAAGATTTTTTGTCATGGGATAGCTGAGATCTTTTGGTATAAAGACCGTTTTGTACTTTTTCGAGTTTGTTTAGGGGAATTTTAAAAAAGCTATTTCAGTCAAGTGAAATCCATTGGTGGAAATTTATAAAAATATCTCTCTTACATTTTGATATTTTTAAATGATTTTTTTCATGGGATAGCTGAGATCTTTTGGTACAAAGACCGTTTTGTACTTTTTCGAGTTTGTTTAGGGGAATTTTAAAAAAGTTACTTCAATCTAGTGAAATCCATTGGTAGAAATTTATAGAAATATCTCTCCTACATTTTTATATTTTTAAATGATTTTTTGGCATTGGATAGCTGAGATCTTTTGGTACAAAGACCGTTTTGTACTTTTTCGAGTTTGTTTAAGGGAATTTTAAAAAAGCTACTTCAGTCAAGTGAAATCCATTGGTAGAAATTTATAAAAATCTCTCTCCTACATTTTAATATTTTAAAGATTTTTTGTCATGGGATAGCTGAGATCTTTTGGTACAAAGACCGTTTTGTACTTTTTCGAGTTTGTTTAGGGGAATTTTTAAAAAGCTACTTCAGTCAAGTGAAATCCATTGGTAGAAATTTATAAAAATATCTCTCCTACATTTTAATATTTTTAAATGATTTTTTGTCATGGAATATCTGAGATCTTTTGATACAAAGATCGTTTTGTACTTTTCGCGTTTGTTTACGGGAATTTTAAAAAAGCTACTTCAGTCAAGTGAAATCCATTGGTAGAAATTTATAAAAATATCTCTCCTACATTTTAATATATTTAAAAGATTTTTTGTCATGGGATAGCTGAGATCTTTTGGCACAAAGATCATTTTGTACTCTTTCGACTTTGTTTAGGGAAATTTTAAAAAAGCTACTTCAGTCAAGTGAAATCAAATGGTAGAAATTTATAAAAATCTCTCTCCTACATTTTAATATTTTAAAGATTTTTTGTCATGGGATAGCTGAGATCTTTTGGTATAAAGACCGTTTTGTACTTTTTCGAGTTTGTTTAGGGGAATTTTAAAAAAGCTATTTCAGTCAAGTGAAATCCATTGGTGGAAATTTGTAAAAATATCTCTCCTACATTTAGATATTTTTAAATGATTTTTTTTCATGGGATAGCTGAGATCTTTTGGTACAAAGACCGTTTTGTACTTTTTCGACTTTGTTTAGGGGAATTTTTAAAAAGCTACTTCAGTCAAGTGAAATCCATTGGTAGAAATTTATAGAAATATCTCTCCTACATTTTTATATTTTTAAATGATTTTTTGGCATCGGATAGCTGAGATCTTTTGGTACAAAGATCGTTTTGTACTTTTTCGAGTTTAAGGGAATATTAAAAAAGCTACTTCAGTCAAGTGAAATCCATTGGTAGAAATTTATAAAAATATCTCTCCTACATTTTAATATTTTTAAATGATTTTTTTTCATGGGATAGCTGAGATCTTTTGGTATAAAGACCGTTTTGTACTTTTTCGAGTTTGTTTAGGGGAATTTTAAAAAAGCTATTTCAGTCAAGTGAAATCCATTGGTGGAAATTTATAAAAATATCTCTCCTACATTTTGATATTTTTAAATGATTTTTTGTCATTGGATAGCTGAGATCATTTGGTACAAAGACCGTTTTGTACTTCTTCGAGTTTGTTTAGGGGAATTTTAAAAAAGTTACTTCAATCTAGTGAAATCCATTGGTAGAAATTTATAGAAATATCTCTCCTACATTTTTATATTTTTAAATGATTTTTTGGCATTGGATAGCTGAGATCTTTTGGTACAAAGACCGTTTTGTACTTTTCGAGTTTGTTTAAGGGAATTTTAAAAAAGCTACTTCAGTCAAGTGAAATCCAATGGTAGAAATTTATAAAAATCTCTCTCCTACATTTTAATATTTTTAAATGATTTTTTTGTCAAGGAATAGCTGAGATCGTTCGATAAAAAGATAGTTTTGTACTTTTTTGACTTTGTTTAGGGGAATTTTAAAAAAGCTACTTCAGTCAAGTGAAATCCATTGGTAGAAATTTATAAAAATCTCTCTCCTACATTTTAATATTTTTAAATGATTTTTTTTCGCGGGATAGCTGAGATCTTTTGGTATAAAGACCGTTTTGTACTTTTTCGAGATTGTTTAGGGGAATTTTAAAACAGCTACTTTAGTCAAGTGAAATGCATTGGTAGAAATTTATAAAAATATCTCTCCTACATTTTAATATTTTTAAATCTTTTTTTGGCATTGGATAGCTGAGATCTTTCGGTGCAAAGACCTTTTTGTACTTTTTTGATTTTGTTTACAGGTGTTTTGATGAGGCTACTTCAGTCAAGTGAAATCCATTGGTAAAAATTTATAAAAATATCTCTCCTACATTTTAATATTTTTAAATGATTTTTTGTCATGGAATATCTGAGATCTTTTGATACAAAGATCGTTTTGTACTTTTTCGCGTTTGTTTAGGGGAATTTGAAAAAAGCTACTTCAGTCAAGTGAAATCCATTTGTAGAAATTTATAAAAATATCTCTCCTACATTTTAATATATTTAAAAGATTTTTTGTCCTGGAATAGCTCAGATCTTTTGATACAAAGACCGTTTTGTACTTTTTCGAGTTTGTTTTGGGGAATTTTAAAAAAGCTACTTCACTCAAGTGAAATCCATTGGTAGAAATTTATAAAAATATCTCTCCTACATTTTAATATTTTTAAATGATTTTTTGTCATGGAATATCTGAGATCTTTCGATACAAAGATCGTTTTGTACTTTTTCGCGTTTGTTTAGGGGAATTTTAAAAAAGCTACTTCAGTCAAGTGAAATCCATTGGTAGAAATTTATAAAAATATCTCACTTACATTTTAATATATTTAAAAGATTTTTTGTCATGGGATAGCTGAGATCTTTTGGCACAAAGATCATTTTGTACTCTTTCGACTTTGTTTAGGGAAATTTTAAAAAAGCTACTTCAGTCAAGTGAAATCCAATGGTAGAAATTTATAAAAATCTCTCTCCTACATTTTAATATTTTTAAATGATTTTTTTGTCAAGGAATAGCTGAGATCTTTCGATAAAAAGATAGTTTTGTACTTTTTTGACTTTGTTTAGGGGAATTTTAAAAAAGCTACTTCAGTCAAGTGAAATCCATTGGTAGAAATTTATAAAAATATCTCTCCTACATTTTAATATTTTTAAATGATTTTTCTTCATGCGATAGCTGAGATCTTTTGGTATAAAGAACGTTTGGTACTTTTCGAGTTTGTTTAGGGGAATTTTAAAAAAGCTATTTCAGTCAAGTGAAATCCAATGGTGGAAATTTATAAAAATATCTCTCCTACATTTTGATATTTTTAAATGATTTTTTTTTTCATGGGATAGCTGAGATCTTTTGGTACAAAGACCGTTTTGTACTTTTTCGACTTTGTTTAGGGGAATTTTTAAAAAGCTACTTCAGTCAAGTGAAATCCATTGGTAGAAATTTATAAAAATATCTCTCCTACATTTTAATATTTTTAAATGATTTTTTGTCATGGGATAGCTGAGATCTTTTGGTACAAAGACCGTTTTGTACTTTTTCGAGTTGGTTTAGGGGAATTTTAAAAAAGTTACTTCAATCTAGTGAAATCCATTGGTAGAAATTTATAGAAATATCTCTCCTACATTTTTATATTTTTAAATGATTTTTTGGCATTGGATAGCTGAGATCTTTTGGTACAAAGATCGTTTTGTACTTTTTCGAGTTTAAGGGAATATTAAAAAAGCTACTTCAGTCAAGTGAAATCCATTGGTAGAAATTTATAAAAATATCTCTCCTACATTTTAATATTTTTAAATGATTTTTTTTCATGGGATAGCTGAGATCTTTTGGTATAAAGACCGTTTTGTACTTTTTCGAGTTTGTTTAGGGGAATTTTAAAAAAGCTATTTCAGTCAAGTGAAATCCATTGGTGGAAATTTATAAAAATATCTCTCCTACATTTTGATATTTTTAAATGATTTTTTTTCATGGGATAGCTGAGATCTTTTGGTACAAAGACCGTTTTGTACTTTTTCGACTTTGTTTAGGGGAATTTTTAAAAAGCTACTTCAGTCAAGTGAAATCCATTGGTAGAAATTTATAGAAATATCTCTCCTACATTTTTATATTTTTAAATGATTTTTTGGCATTGGATAGCTGAGATCTTTTGGTACAAAGATCGTTTTGTACTTTTTCGAGTTTAAGGGAAAATTAAAAAAGCTACTTCAGTCAAGTGAAATCCATTGGTAGAAATTTATAAAAATATCTCTCCTACATTTTAATATTTTTAAATGATTTTTTGTCATGGGATAGCTGAGATCTTTTGGTATAAAGACCGTTTTGTACTTTTTCGAGTTTAAGGGAATATTAAAATGCTACTTCAGTCAAGTGAAATCCATTGGTAGAAATTTATAAAAATATCTCTCCTACATTTTAATATTTTTAAATGATTTTTTTCATGGGATAGCTGAGATCTTTTGGTATAAAGACCGTTTTGTACTTTTTCGAGTTTGTTTAGGGGAATTTTAAAAAAGCTATTTCAGTCAAGTGAAATCCATTGGTGGAAATTTATAAAAATATCTCTCCTACATTTTGATATTTTTAAATGATTTTTTACATGGGATAGCTGAGATCTTTTGGTACAAAGACCGTTTTGTACTTTTTCGAGTTTGTTTAGGGGAATTTTAAAAAAGTTACTTCAATCTAGTGAAATCCATTGGTAGAAATTTATAGAAATATCTCTCCTACATTTTTATATTTTTAAATGATTTTTTGGCATTGGATAGCTGAGATCTTTTGGTACAAAGACCGTTTTGTACTTTTTCGAGTTTGTTTAAGGGAATTTTAAAAAAGCTACTTCAGTCAAGTGAAATCCATTGGTAGAAATTTATAAAAATCTCTCTCCTACATTTTAATATTTTAAAGATTTTTTGTCATGGGATAGCTGAGATCTTTTGGTACAAAGACCGTTTTGTACTTTTTCGAGTTTGTTTAGGGGAATTTTTAAAAAGCTACTTCAGTCAAGTGAAATCCATTGGTAGAAATTTATAAAAATATCTCTCCTACATTTTAATATTTTTAAATGATTTTTTGTCATGGAATATCTGAGATCTTTTGATACAAAGATCGTTTTGTACTTTTTCGCGTTTGTTTAGGGGAATTTTAAAAAAGCTACTTCAGTCAAGTGAAATCCATTGGTAGAAAGTTATAAAAATATCTCTCCTACATTTTAATATATTTAAAAGATTTTTTGTCATGGGATAGCTGAGATCTTTTGGCACAAAGATCATTTTGTACTCTTTCGACTTTGTTTAGGGAAATTTTAAAAAAGCTACTTCAGTCAAGTGAAATCCAATGGTAGAAATTTATAAAAATCACTCTCCTACATTTTAATATTTTAAAGATTTTTTGTCATGGGATAGCTGAGATCTTTTGGTATAAAGACCGTTTTGTACTTTTTCGAGTTTGTTTAGGGGAATTTTAAAAAAGCTATTTCAGTCAAGTGAAATCCATTGGTGGAAATTTATAAAAATATCTCTCCTACATTTTGATATTTTTAAATGATTTTTTTTCATGGGATAGCTGAGATCTTTTGGTACAACGACCGTTTTGTACTTTTTCGACTTTGTTTAGGGGAATTTTTAAAAAGCTACTTCAGTCAAGTGAAATCCATTGGTAGAAATTTATAGAAATATCTCTCCTACATTTTTATATTTTTAAATGATTTTTTGGCATTGGATAGCTGAGATCTTTTGGTGCAAAGATCGTTTTGTACTTTTTCGAGTTTAAGGGAATATTAAAAAAGCTACTTCAGTCAAGTGAAATCCATTGGTAGAAATTTATAAAAATATCTCTCCTACATTTTAATATTTTTAAATGATTTTTTGTCATGGGATAGCTGAGATCTTTTGGTACAAAGACCGTTTTGTACTTTTTCGAGTTGGTTTAGGGGAATTTTAAAAAAGTTACTTCAATCTAGTGAAATCCATTGGTAGAAATTTATAGAAATATCTCTCCTACATTTTTATATTTTTAAATGATTTTTTGGCATAGGATAGCTGAGATCTTTTGGTACAAAGATCGTTTTGTACTTTTTCGAGTTTAAGGGAATATTAAAAAAGCTACTTCAGTCAAGTGAAATCCATTGGTAGAAATTTATAAAAATATCTCTCCTACATTTTAATATTTTTAAATGATTTTTTGTCATGGGATAGCTGAGATCTTTTGGTATAAAGACCGTTTTGTACTTTTTCGAGTTTAAGGGAATATTAAAAAAGCTACTTCAGTCAAGTGAAATCCATTGGTAGAAATTTATAAAAATATCTCTCCTACATTTTAATATTTTTAAATGATTTTTTTTCATGGGATAGCTGAGATCTTTTGGTATAAAGACCGTTTTGTACTTTTTCGAGTTTGTTTAGGGGAATTTTAAAAAAGCTATTTCAGTCAAGTGAAATCCATTGGTGGAAATTTATAAAAATATCTCTCCTACATTTTGATATTTTTAAATGATTTTTTTCATGGTATAGCTGAGATCTTTTGGTACAAAGACCGTTTTGTACTTTTTCGAGTTTGTTTAGGGGAATTTTAAAAATGTTACTTCAATCTAGTGAAATCCATTGGTAGAAATTTATAGAAATATCTCTCCTACATTTTTATATTTTTAAATGATTTTTTGGCATTGGATAGCTGAGATCTTTTGGTACAAAGACCGTTTTGTACTTTTTCGAGTTTGTTTAAGGGAATTTTAAAAAAGCTACTTCAGTCAAGTGAAATCCATTGGTAGAAATTTATAAAAATCTCTCTCCTACATTTTAATATTTTAAAGATTTTTTTGTCATGGGATAGCTGAGATCTTTTGGTACAAAGACCGTTTTGTACTTTTTCGAGTTTGTTTAGGGGAATTTTTAAAAAGCTACTTCAGTCAAGTGAAATCCATTGGTAGAAATTTATAAAAATATCTCTCCTACATTTTAATATTTTTAAATGATTTTTTGTCATTGAATATCTGAGATCTTTTGAAACAAAGATCGTTTTGTACTTTTTCGCGTTTGTTTAGGGGAATTTTAAAAAAGCTACTTCAGTCAAGTGAAATCCATTGGTAGAAATTTATAAAAATATCTCTCCTACATTTTAATATATTTAAAAGATTTTTTGTCATGGGATAGCTGAGATCTTTTGGCACAAAGATCATTTTGTACTCTTTCGACTTTGTTTAGGGAAATTTTAAAAAAGCTACTTCAGTCAAGTGAAATCCAATGGTAGAAATTTATAAAAATCTCTCTCCTACATTTTAATATTTTAAAGATTTTTTGTCATGGGATAGCTGAGATCTTTTGGTATAAAGACCGTTTTGTACTTTTTCGAGTTTGTTTAGGGGAATTTTAAAAAAGCTATTTCAGTCAAGTGAAATCCATTGGTGGAAATTTATAAAAATATCTCTCCTACATTTTGATATTTTTAAATGATTTTTTTTCATGGGATAGCTGAGATCTTTTGGTACAAAGACCGTTTTGTACTTTTTCGACTTTGTTTAGGGGAATTTTTAAAAAGCTACTTCAGTCAAGTGAAATCCATTGGTAGAAATTTATAAAAATATCTCTCCTACATTTTAATATTTTTAAATGATTTTTTTTCATGGGATAGCTGAGATCTTTTGGTATAAAGACCGTTTTGTACTTTTTCGAGTTTGTTTAGGGGAATTTTAAAAAAGCTATTTCAGTCAAGTGAAATCAATTGGTGGAAATTTATAAAAATATCTCTCCTACATTTTGATATTTTTAAATGATTTTTTTCATGGGATAGCTGAGATCTTTTGGTACAAAGGCCGTTTTGTACTTTTTCGAGTTTGTTTAGGGGAATTTTAAAAAAGTTAATTCAATCTAGTGAAATCCATTGGTAGAAATTTATAGAAATATCTCTCCTACATTTTTATATTTTTAAATGATTTTTTGGCATTGGATAGCTGAGATCTTTTGGTACAAAGACCGTTTTGTACTTTTTCGAGTTTGTTTAAGGGAATTTTTAAAAAGAAACTTCAGTCAAGTGAAATCCATTGGTAGAAATTTATAAAAATATCTCTCCTACATTTTAATATTTTAAAGATTTTTTGTCATGGGATAGCTGAGATCTTTTGGTACAAAGACCGTTTTGTTCTTTTTCGAGTTTGTTTAGGGGAATTTTTAAAAAGCTACTTCAGTCAAGTGAAATCCATTGGTAGAAATTTATAAAAATATCTCTCCTACATTTTAATATTTTTAAACGATTTTTTGTCATGGGATAGCTGAGATCGTTTGGTACAAAGACCATTTTGTACTTTTTCGAGATTGTTTAGGGGAATTTTAAAACAGCTACTTTATTCAAGTGAAATGCATTGGTAGAAATTTATAAAAATATCTCTCCTACATTTTAATATTTTTAAATGATTTTTTGGCATTGTATAGCTGAGATCTTTCGGTGCAAAGACCTTTTTGTACTTTTTTGATTTTGTTTACAGGTGTTTTGATGAGGCTACTTCAGTCATGTGAAATCCATTGGTAGAAATTTATAAAAATCTCTCTCCTACATTTTAATATTTTTAAATGATTTTTTTTGTCAAGGAATAGCTGAGATCTTTCGATAAAAAGATAGTTTTGTACTTTTTTGACTTTGTTTAGGGGAATTTTAAAAAAGCTACTTCTGTCAAGTGAAATCTATTGGTAGAAATTTATAAAAATATCTCTCCTACATTTTAATATTTTTAAATGATTTTGTTTCATGGGATAGCTGAGATCTTTTGGTATAAAGACTGTTTTGTACTTTATCGAGTTTGTTTAGGGGAATTTTAAAAAAGCTATTTCAGTCAAGTGAAATCCATTGGTAGAAATTTACAAAAATATCTCTCCTACATTTTAATATTTTTAAATTATTTTTTGTCATGGGATAGCTGAGATCTTTTGGTACAAAGACCGTTTTGTACTTTTTCGAGTTTGTTTAGGGGAATTTTAAAAAAGTTACTTCAATCTAGTGAAATCCATTGGTAGAAATTTATAGAAATATCTCTCCTACATTTTTATATTTTTAAATGATTTTTTGGCATTGGATAGCTGAGATCTTTTGGTACAAAGACCGTTTTGTACTTTTTCGAGTTTAAGGGAATATTAAAAAAGCTACTTCAGTCAAGTGAAATCCATTGGTAGAAATTTTTAAAAAAATCTCTCCTACATTTTAATATTTTTAAATGATTTTTTGTCATGGGATAGCTGAGATCTTTTGGTACAAAGACCGTTTTGTACTTTTTCGAGTTTGTTTAGGGGAATTTTAAAAAAGCTACTTCAGTCAAGTGAAATCCATTGGTAGAAATTTATAAAAATATCTCTCCTACATTTTAATATTTTTAAATGATTTTTTGTCATGGGATAGCTGAGATCTTTTGGTACAAAGACCGTTTTGTACTTTTTCGAGTTTGTTTAGGGGAATTTTAAAAAAGTTACTTCAATCTAGTGAAATCCATTGGTAGAAATTTATAGAAATATCTCTCCTACATTTTTATATTTTTAAATGATTTTTTGGCATTGGATAGCTGAGATCTTTTGGTACAAAGACCGTTTTGTACTTTTTCGAGTTTGTTTAAGGGAATTTTAAAAAAGCTACTTCAGTCAAGTGAAATCCACTGGTAGAAATTTATAAAAATATCTCTCCTACATTTTAATATTTTTAAAAGATTTTTTGTCATGGGATAGCTGAGATCTTTTGGTACAAAGACCGATTTGTACTTTTTCGAGTTTGTTTAGAGGAATTTTTAAAAAGCTACTTCAGTCTAGTGAAATCCATTGGTAGAAATTTATAGAAATATCTCTCCTACATTTTTATATTTTTAAATGATTTTTTGGCATTGGATAGCTGAGATCTTTTGGTACAAAGACCGTTTTGTACTTTTTCGAGTTTGTTTAAGGGAATTTTTAAAAAGCTACTTCAGTCAAGTGAAATCCATTGGTAGAAATTTATAAAAATATCTCTCCTACATTTTAATATTTTAAAGATTTTTTGTCATGGGATAGCTGAGATCTTTTGGTACAAAGACCGTTTTGTACTTTTTCGAGATTGTTTAGGGGAATTTTTAAAAAGCTACTTCAGTGAAGTGAAATCCATTGGTAGAAATTTATAAAAATATCTCTCCTATATTTTAATATTTTTAAATGATTTTTTGGCATTGGATAGCTGAGATCTTTCGGTGCAAAGACCTTTTTGTACTTTTTTGATTTTGTTTACAGGTGTTTTCATGAGGCTACTTCAGTCAAGTGAAATCCATTGGTAGAAATTTATAAAAATATCTCTCCTACATTTTAATATTTTTAAATGATTTTTTGTCATGGAATATCTGAGATCTTTTGATACAAAGATCGTTTTGTACTTTTTCGCGTTTGTTTAGGGGAATTTTAAAAAAGCTACTTCAGTCAAGTGAAATCCATTGGTAGAAATTTATAAAAATATCTCTCCTACATTTTAATATATTTAAAAGATTTTTTGTCATGGGATAGCTGAGATCTTTTGGCACAAAGATCATTTTGTACTCTTTCAACTTTGTTTAGGGAAATTTTAAAAAAGCTACTTCAGTCAAGTGAAATCCAATGGTAGAAATTTATAAAAATATTTCTCCTACATTTTAATATATTTAAAAGATTTTTTGTCCTGGAATAGCTCAGATCTTTTGATACAAAGACCGTTTTGTACTTTTTCGAGTTTGTTTAGGGGAATTTTAAAAAAGCTACTTCACTCAAGTGAAATCCATTGGTAGAAATTTATAAAAATATCTCTCCTACATTTTAATATTTTTAAATGATTTTTTGTCATGGAATATCTGAGATCTTTCGATACAAAGATCGTTTTGTACTTTTTCGCGTTTGTTTAGGGGAATTTTAAAAAAGCTACTTCAGTCAAGTGAAATCCATTGGTAGAAATTTATAAAAATATCTCTCCTACATTTTAATATATTTAAAAGATTTTTTGTCATGGGATAGCTGAGATCTTTTGGCACAAAGATCATTTTGTACTCTTTTGACTTTGTTTAGGGAAATTTTAAAAAAGCTACTTCAGTCAAGTGAATTTCGAGTTTGTTTAAGGGAATTTTAAAAAAGCTACTTCAGTCAAGTGAAATCCATTGGTAGAAATTTATAAAAATCTCTCTCCTACATTTTAATATTTTAAAGATTTTTTGTCATGGGATAGCTGAGATCTTTTGGTACAAAGACCGTTTTGTACTTTTTCGAGTTTGTTTAGGGGAATTTTTAAAAAGCTACTTCAGTCAAGTGAAATCCATTGGTAGAAATTTATAAAAATATCTCTCCTACATTTTAATATTTTTAAATGATTTTTTGTCATGGAATATCTGAGATCTTTCGATACAAAGATCGTTTTGTACTTTTTCGCGTTTGTTTAGGGGAATTTTAAAAAAGCTACTTCAGTCAAGTGAAATCCATTGGTAGAAATTTATAAAAATATCTCTCCTACATTTTAATATATTTAAAAGATTTTTTGTCATGGGATAGCTGAGATCTTTTGGCACAAAGATCATTTTGTACTCTTTTGACTTTGTTTAGGGAAATTTTAAAAAAGCTACTTCAGTCAAGTGAATTTCGAGTTTGTTTAAGGGAATTTTAAAAAAGCTACTTCAGTCAAGTGAAATCCATTGGTAGAAATTTATAAAAATATCTCTCCTATATTTTAATATTTTTAAATGATTTTTTGGCATTGGATAGCTGAGATCTTTCGGTGCAAAGACCTTTTTGTACTTTTTTGATTTTGTTTACAGGTGTTTTCATGAGGCTACTTCAGTCAAGTGAAATCCATTGGTAGAAATTTATAAAAATATCTCTCCTACATTTTAATATTTTTAAATGATTTTTTGTCATGGAATATCTGAGATCTTTTGATACAAAGATCGTTTTGTACTTTTTCGCGTTTGTTTAGGGGAATTTTAAAAAAGCTACTTCAGTCAAGTGAAATCCATTGGTAGAAATTTATAAAAATATCTCTCCTACATTTTAATATATTTAAAAGATTTTTTGTCATGGGATAGCTGAGATCTTTTGGCACAAAGATCATTTTGTACTCTTTCAACTTTGTTTAGGGAAATTTTAAAAAAGCTACTTCAGTCAAGTGAAATCCAATGGTAGAAATTTATAAAAATATTTCTCCTACATTTTAATATATTTAAAAGATTTTTTGTCCTGGAATAGCTCAGATCTTTTGATACAAAGACCGTTTTGTACTTTTTCGAGTTTGTTTAGGGGAATTTTAAAAAAGCTACTTCACTCAAGTGAAATCCATTGGTAGAAATTTATAAAAATATCTCTCCTACATTTTAATATTTTTAAATGATTTTTTGTCATGGAATATCTGAGATCTTTCGATACAAAGATCGTTTTGTACTTTTTCGCGTTTGTTTAGGGGAATTTTAAAAAAGCTACTTCAGTCAAGTGAAATCCATTGGTAGAAATTTATAAAAATATCTCTCCTACATTTTAATATATTTAAAAGATTTTTTGTCATGGGATAGCTGAGATCTTTTGGCACAAAGATCATTTTGTACTCTTTTGACTTTGTTTAGGGAAATTTTAAAAAAGCTACTTCAGTCAAGTGAATTTCGAGTTTGTTTAAGGGAATTTTAAAAAAGCTACTTCAGTCAAGTGAAATCCATTGGTAGAAATTTATAAAAATCTCTCTCCTACATTTTAATATTTTAAAGATTTTTTGTCATGGGATAGCTGAGATCTTTTGGTACAAAGACCGTTTTGTACTTTTTCGAGTTTGTTTAGGGGAATTTTTAAAAAGCTACTTCAGTCAAGTGAAATCCATTGGTAGAAATTTATAAAAATATCTCTCCTACATTTTAATATTTTTAAATGATTTTTTGTCATGGAATATCTGAGATCTTTTGATACAAAGATCGTTTTGTACTTTTTCGCGTTGTTTAGGGGAATTTTAAAAAGCTACTTCAGTCAAGTGAAATCCATTGGTAGAAATTTATAAAAATATCTCTCCTAAATTTTAATATATTTAAAAGATTTTTGTCATGGGATAGCTGAGATCTTTTGGCACAAAGATCATATTGTACTCTTTCGACTTTGTTTAGGGAAATTTTAAAAAGCTACTTCAGTCAAGTGAAATCCAATGGTAGAAATTTATAAAAATCTCTCTCCTACATTTTAATATTTTAAAGATTTTTTGTCATGGGATAGCTGAGATCTTTTGGTATAAAGACCGTTTTGTACTTTTTCGAGTTTGTTTAGGGGAATTTTAAAAAAGCTATTTCAGTCAAGTGAAATCCATTGGTGGAAATTTATAAAAATATCTCTCCTACATTTTGATATTTTTAAATGATTTTTTTTCATGGGATAGCTGAGATCTTTTGGTACAAAGACCGTTTTGTACTTTTTCGACTTTGTTTAGGGGAATTTTTAAAAGCTACTTCAGTCAAGTTA
>CAXHSM010000972.1:0-98000 GCA_964019185.1 Maratus speculifer | reverse complement strand
TAACCTGTACCTGCCACATTCTTTCTGATAGCAATCCTGAAAATACCAGAAAAACACCTGTTACTTATTTACACCTATTTCTTATTTAGATTTTTTATTTTATTTCTTATTCTTATTTATACACCTGTTTCTAGATTTAAATCAAATGATTTTTTAAAAAAAAATCAGTTGATTTAAATCTAGATTTAAATCAGTTGATTTAAATCATGCCAACCCTGACGGAAAGACTTGTTTTTTCATTTCTAGAAATCACTCATTGACAAAGTCATTTCCATCAATCTGCAAATTCTGTGGATCTTCAATGATTTCATCCGAATGTTCATAAAATGAATCTAACTGAAATGTATAATAGACATGGACTCTTTAACTGTTTTCACTTTCTGAAGGTTCTGGTTTTTGATTTTTAGTATTTTTACTTTTCTTTCTTGAGATGAAATAAGTTTTTCTTGATTCCTGTTTTTTATTCAGTTGGCGATCTTGTATTTCTTCTTCAGTCTGTCTTTCAGTTGGTGTGCTTGTCATAATTTTTGGAGATCCTATTTTCCTTTCTTTAGATTTTCTCGTTTTGAATAATGTTGTATTTTGAGAAGCTTTAGGAAGGGCTTGTATTTGTATTGGTGTCACTGTTTGATTTACGGTTATTGTATTAATTCTTGTTGGAGTTACAGATTGATCTGTGAAGATAAAAAATCATCTTCAGAAAAAGTACTCTTGTTTAAGGGGTATATGCTAGTGACTTAACATACTTGCCAAGTTTTGCACATTAGGTGTAAAATGTACACATTTGGGTGGTTTTTTACACTTAGGATACTTTTATTTTACACACTTATGCAATTTTTTTCCAATCTTCATTTCCCCCTTAAATCATGAATTATTTTCTAACTGCTATTGCTTATAAATACTTAAGGGGGTATATTTAAGTATAATTAAAAAATAAGCTTGTTTCATTATTAACTTCGTTTTGAGTAAATTTTGCCATATTTCTATTAAAATGTGAGAAGTGAGATCTGATAAAAATTAAAGATGCAAGATGCAATGAATAATGGTTTGAGGTTTTACCAAATAATTAAATAACCAAATATTCACAGTATTCCTTTTGATTATTTTTTAAATAAAGCAAACAGAGTTATTATTGTCTTTCTGTGTTCTACATCCCATTGCACTCAAAATATTCAGTACTACCAAAAAATATGTATCATTGTGTATGAAAAAAAATATTTCTGATAACACTTTTTTAAAATGTTTATAAATATATCAGTTATGCAGAGTTTCCCCCAGGTTTAAAAAAGGGCAGGGCGCTGCTGTTCTGAAAAGGGCACTTTTTATATGTTTCAGGGCACTTTTAAAGAGTTCAATCTAGAATCTAACGGTTCAAAAAGTCATGAAAAAAACAGAAATTTCATCAAAAAATTGAAAAAAAGGTAGATATTGTTAAAAGATCGTGAAAAAACGGCAAATATTGTTAAAAAGGTCCTGGAAAAATGAGCAATTTTGTTAAAAGATCGGAAAAAACAGCAGATTTTGTTAAAAGATCGCAAATAACGGCATATTTTGCTAAAAAAATCTCAAACGTCAAATTTCGTGACAAAAATCTCGAAAAAAACCCAACAAATTTTATTAAAAGATCGCAAAAACAGGCAGTTCTTGTTAAAAGATCGCAAAAAACAGCATATTTAGCTAAAAAATCACAAAAAAAATGGAACTTTTCACATAATTTTTTGTTATATTGCGATTTTTGGATGAAATTTGCCGTTTTTTCGTAAATCTTTTGACGAAATCTGCCATCTTATTGCTATTTTTTGATGAAAGTTGCTTTTCTTTTGTGACTCATTTGACAAAATTTTCAGTTTTATTGCAATTTTTGGAAGAAATTTGTTGTTTTTCCACGATCTTTTGAGGAAATCTGCCGTTTTGTGACGAAACTACTCTTTTCTTTTTTTTTTTTGCAAATCTTGCCGGAATTTAGTCGTTATTTCGCAATTTTTAACGAAATTTGTCGTTTTTAGAGATTGTTTGATGAAATTGCCCGTCACACAAGACGAGTATGAGGCTATTTTTTGTGTAATTTACATGCTATAGCGCATTTCGATCATCGCTGGAGTGCTGAGTTTTTTCAAATGTGGGGCAAGAAGGGTGCTACTTTTTTTTGAATGAATGACAAGAGGGGCGTTAATTTTTCGATGAGGGGGGAAGAGGGGCGCTAGCTTTTTAAACTAAAGGGCAGGAGGGGTGGAGCGCCCCCCTGAAACCCTCTGGGGGAAGCTCTGGTTATGTAACAGTAACATTAAAAAAAATTGCACATTTTTTATAAATTTATTAGAAATGTTGCTCACTCGTTGTTTCAAAGAAGTTAATTAGAAATTTTGTTCACGCTCTGTTTCATAGATAACCTTTAAGGGGGTATTTCGATTCAAACTGCTTATTTTCCGATTTATTTTTAAGTTAATTTTTGCTCTCATATGCATCAAACTGCAGGGTTGTTAAATACCCGGGTTTTTTCAGAAAAAACCCAACCCACTGGGTTTTTTCAGGGTTTTTGGGGTTTTTTCAGGGGTTTTATCAGGGTTTTTTCGGGGGTTTTCAGGTTTTGGGGGGGTTATGGGAGGTGGTTCAGAATGCTTGAAAAAAAAATGTACTTATTACTAAATTTAAAGTAGCTAATTGAATACAAATATATATAAATCAATGACAATAATCAAAATTATGCTTTGTGTTTAGATAAATTGATTATTAGTAATAATTTATAAAGTATTTTTTATTATTACTAAATAATAGAATAAGCCAAGTAATTCTACATGTCTACATAATTAAATTAGGATTCTAAGCATATATGGTATTTTGTTATGAGTTTCTATTGTATAACATAGAACGGATTACACACCAAAGTATTTTTTTTATTCGGAAAAAATTTGTTTGTATTACTTACACATGCTACAGAGATTAACTAACGATTTCTTTTAAAAATTGTAATGGTATAATTAGGACATTTCTTTCCTTTGGGGTGAGGGGTGATGGTTATAAACTTTATGAGTGGTGTACTGATATTAAGAAATGTATTACAATATATTATATGTGTAATATAAATACATTATATATGTAATTTAAAGTTGAAATTTTGAAAAAACCCACTTGGGTTTTTTCCTGAGTTTTTTCAAGTGGGTTTTTTCAGAAAAAACCCACCCGGGTTTTTTGGGCTGGGCAAAATCATAACAACCCTGTCAAACTGGCAAATTGCCTTGTTTGGAAAGTACACAAGGTGCCATGATTGTCTATTCTTTAATAAATGCAAAAAATATTGCAAAAAAAGCAATCAAAAACGGCATTTTCAACAGATTTTTCCGAAGCAGGAGATCTGTGAACGAAAAAAAGGATCATACTGAGAAGATAATTGTTTATAAATCAAATTCTAATGAATTGCGCATAAAATGACATCACACGGCACCTTACACGTCTCTTCAAAAATCCCTTCAGCAAGTTTCATGTTTCTAATTTTAAAAATGCATCTGAAATTGTATCAGAAAATTTCGAGCTGTTGAAGGTGGAAAAGCCCTTTTTCGAATATACCCTTAAAAAATCGTATATTATTTTACACATTTGAATTTTCTCTAGTTGGCAGATATGGAAAAAATAATTCCGATCAATTCAAATATTTAATTGTTGTTCTTTGAGCAGGATGATTTAGTCTCATGTGGCCACATTAAAATAAATTTTAAGTGGTCCTATACTTATAATATATGTTACAGACGCTGCAATATGCGAGAAATGTGCAGTGGTATTGTTAACAAAATTATTCCATTTTTTTTGGCATAATTTGAACTGTTAATGTTTATATGGCTATCGTGATTATCCATTAATGATTAACACTTTACTGTTTTGATTATATCTCGCATTCTTTATGAAGTTTATAAAGAGAAAATAAACTTTTCTTGCTCTGCTTCATTTATTTTAGATCATGGTTTGTATGACAGTTTTGACAAGACACCCATAAGACAATATCAAATTATTGAAAAGTATATAAATTCTGTTGTCACTAATTATTTGATGTCATTACTTTCTAATGATATTTATATTTATACTTCTGACTATAATGTGTTTTTATTAAGTCTTTTTTTCTTCTGTTGATTAGGTATGACTATGTCATTTCAAGCCCATGATGGGCATGCAGCCCGCAGTGAGGATTTACACAGGCAAATTTTAAGAAGCCACTTAGCATATTTGAATCAAGAAGAAACACCAGCCAAGCTTCAGCAGCGTCGGAATCTCGAAAACCTCATATCCGATTTTCTTTGTGTAGTCTCTCACAACACCAAATTCACATTCATAGAAGTTGCCAATATTTTAAATTACAGTATAGACAAAAATCCAAGCTTCAGTGCTTATAAAGCACAATCTGCTTTTGAAGCGCTAGAAAAGTATGCAACTAATTTAATTAGTCATCCATGGAGAAAAGAATATAAAACTATTAAGGTATGAAAAGAAGGTTGTGTATAATAAGAGTAATTATAAAAGTAAAAAATTAATCACTTTTTAATTACTTTGTTCATCCTGTGGCAGTTTAAAGTTATTTTATCCTTTTCGATTCACTTATTTTTCTGATTGTAGGAGAGGAAAAACTCATAAAATATGTGCATTAATTGCAGGAAATAAATGCAAATTTTATCACTTAGTCATGGGAGAGATACAGCAAAAATTATCAGTCAGTTACTGAAAAAATTACAAAGTAATTTAATAGTTTAAGAACTTTGAAGATTTAAAGTTTGAAACTTGTAATGTTAAATTTGTTTTTATCAATGCCAACAATTTTTAGAGTAAATGTCAAAAGTCAAAAAACTACTTTTTGGAATTAAACAGTTAAAGCTTTGAGAAATATGTTTTTCTTTTAAAATTCATAAGTTACAACTCCCTTTTTTTATGTTGTTAATTACTGGATGTATATTTTTTACTTTCTTCAATCATCAATAGCATTGTAATCAAAAAAAATTTTTGACTGATTTACACGCTTTAGGAGTTAGATTCCAAAAAACAGGTTTCTACAAAATGTCTGTCCGTGTGTATGTATCCATATGTCGCCATCGAACCATCATGTATACCATCGAAAAGTGTATATACATAGAATTGAACCAAATTTTTTTTTTTTGTAAGTGTTTGGTTATGGCTAGTTGGACCTGCCTGAATTTGAAAATAAATCTGCCAGAAGTTGGTACTGTATTATCTATTTTTGTGCCATTTTCAATATTGTCCCATCGAAAAGAGTATGAAGTTATGTACAGAATTGAACCAAATTTTTTGTGTATATTTTTAGCTATGACCAACAGACCTTCCTTGAATTTGGAATTCCGTGGGAAAGATTAATTTTTAGATTTTATGGATCAACTACTGGAATAATAAATAGCAAATAAAAAAAATTACTATTTATTTATAATTTTCTTGCTATTTAATTTCAGCAGATTTCATTTTTGTCCATTGTAGTACATTCATTAAGGATTGTAGTAGCAATCCTGTTTCTTTACTTCTAAAATTTAAAAGGAAGGAAATATAATAAAAACATTATAGGACTGATTTTATTTGATCAACTATTGGCAGGGGTCACCCTACTTAGGTAAAAATAAATTTCTGGCTTGAATAGTTTTTCTTATTATATTTTCAGTAAGATTGAGTAAAGAATATAATTTATTTTAAAAGATAAATTTATGTTCAAGTTGCTTTGGTTAACATTATGTACATGTTTTTCTTTCCTTTTGTCAGATATAGAATAAATTCTGTAAAATTTGCCAATGTATTATCCATATGACACGTTGGAATAATGTAAACAATGAAAATTGTCATAAACAGTTAAACACACAAAGTTAAATTTGGTGTACATTTAGGAACAAAATTTATATCTGAATAAAAAATAGTAGGTGTTCATTGACTGCAGAAAAAATTTACTGACAACAAACCGAAATTGAAACTACCATTGTCTTATGTCAATGTTTAAAATAATGAAAAAAAACATGTAAAATGTATATCTAATTCCAATTTTCTTAGATTTTACTTATTAAATATATCACACCCATGTAGCATTGTTTTTCTTTTCCATTGTAATTTTTATGCAGTTGTTCTAAAAAGTAAATTGTAAACAAAGGGATGGTCTGTAATATATTATCTTGAAAATCCCTTATCCCTATTTGTGTATTTCACAGTTCACTGTATTATGTTTAAGAGATTATCAAGCTGTTATCTTTGTATGAGTTATCAGTAAGTTAAATCATTTGCATTTCTAAATTTTAAAATGATTTTTTTTGCATTGCATAGCTGAAGTCAATTCATAAAAATAGTCATTTTTTACTCTGTTTTGATTGCAGATATTTTTAATGAGGACACGTTTAAATTAATACTGTGATAAAGGGAATAAATACTAAGCTAAAAGATTCTGCTAATAATTAAAAATTGGAGTTTTCAAATCTCTTTTAATAATAAAATTTTTGGGTTTTTTTTTCCACACTCATCAAATAACAAAATGAAAAGGTAACAGGAAAAAAAAATCGCAGCTGATCACCAAACTATTTTATTATTTTGTTCATTAATTTTCTGTTATTAAGCTTCTAAAACAAATCATTAAAAACTCATTCATAGAAAAACTAAATGTTGATGAATTGTGCTTTTTTAGAACAAAGTTATAATAGATGTAATGTTTATCAGACAGAAAAATCTTTTTCTATTCTCAAAAGTAAATTAGGTTTTCTTACCTTGGTGCAGTTGGCTTCAGAAAATCATATAATGATAATTTTGTATATATATTACTGTTTTTATATACAATTAGATATGGCTTCTTTAATTAATAAATTGCATAAATACTGAAAAAAAAATGCTTATTAATGTATGAAACACTGAATAGGTTGACAAAAGAAAATGTGCAAGGAAAGTTTCTTTCGCTTGCCAAGGCTCCTATCCTGGAAAATTACTGTATTTTCAACAGGTGTAAAATTATGGTGACCCTATTTGTAATCCACTGCCCACCTTTAAGTACCAAGGAAAGACTCTGTTGCTAATGGTAATTCCATGAAAGAATTTTTTTAAGGTATCTTGTTTGCATTTTAATATTTTTAAATTTTTTTTCATTGTGTAATAAAGATTGATTTCTACATCTGACCCTTTTTACTTTTATTTTATTTGCAGTGTTTTTTTTTTTCTTTTTCTTTTCTTTTTACCTTAAGAGAATGTTTTTGCTTTTTGAACTGGTTTTGAAAATGAGTGTCCTAATTAAAAATATTTGTGAACCATATCGAAAATGTAAAACATGCCCTTTATACAGTATAGATTAATCTCAGATTGCCAATGCAAAAAGAACTTATTTAAAATATCAAAATGCAAATGAGATCTTTAAAAATTTCTTTCATGAGATTAGTATTAGTGAGCATGTCTTTTCAGGTGACTGAACTACCTTTTAAATTTGAAATTTTATGCCTTACAGTACTAGCTGTTAAATTATAATAATGGACTTTACAGATTTTGATTTATTCAGAATTTTTCTTTATCATGTTTTCAATTATTATAATTATATATACTTTTAATCAAAGAGGCGACAGCATGGAAATCTATGTTAACAAGTATAAAACATGGAGGATTAGAAATAGAGGAATCTAATTATCCATATCTGCCGAAAGTGATATGGTGCATGAGCCAAAAATTAATACCACCAATGGTTGGCTCATAGATTTTGTTTGTCCTTCAATCAAAGGTATGGAAACATGGAAGATTGGGGGCAAGAATACACCATGATAAACCTACGAACAAGTCCATCACTGGTGATATTAATTTTTGGCTTCTACACCACTTCACTTCCGGCAGACATTTCTCATTAGATTCGTCTATTTTTACTCTTTGTAAAATAAAGGGGTTTTTTTTTTCTGCTTGATAACATAGGATTTCCGCTGTTGGCTTTTGGACCATTATAATCATGTACATATTTTCGTAACTTTAATATTGGCAAATAAAATTAATTTTTTGTTTTTCTGAATTCTCCAGCTCTACAGTGGTTTCTATAAGCATTCTGTGGAAAGTCAGCTGATTCAAGGAAGCTCTGTTTTTCATCTCCTGGGATACCAATATACCGATGATGGTGTATTGTATCTTGATGAGCCTGTGGACCCAGACAAAGTGGCTAGAGTTGCACTTGACTGCCTTACTGCCTATGTTGAATGTCAGGTAACTATAAAATCATACCTCCATATCTCTCTTTATATTGTTTTCAATTCTGATACATTTGCATTATCTTTTCATAATAAGTTTTCTTGTGGTAGCCTGGAAGCTGATGACATTGCAAGTCCCATCATCTTAGAATTGAACATTTTTTATATATCGAGAGTAAAAGTTCATATGAATAAAATGAGCTAGATATGATTAGGCTTGACAAGCCAAAAATAAGTTAAATTATTATTCTAAAGTTGTAATGATTTATTATTTTCACAGAAACATTTAAATTTATTAGTAAAAAAAGTAATGATTTATTATTTTCACAAAAATTTAACAGTTGGTCAATGTCCAGACGTGAAATAAGGTAGCCTGTGGTAATTTTTAAAGCAAAATAAATGTTACATTGTATCATCTGCCTCTTTAAAATAGGTATGACAGACATTTCCTGCAGAATAAAGTTTGCCATACCAACTTTTTCCCGAAAGAGCACAATTTTCTATAAAATGCTCCAAGAGTGATCAATCTCCGCAATGACAGTAAAACCCAACTTTTCCATAATAATTAAACACATTTTGATTTTCACAGGGTTCATACAGTGCTTAAAAGTCCTTGAATTTTTAAAAGAAAAAACAGGTCCTTAAATGTGCTTGAATTTGTTTAAATTTTAATGAAGGTGCTTGATTTTCATAATACTTTTTATGGGTGCTTAATTTTTCTTATTCAGATGTTCAAATTAAAATAAAGTTGCAAGTGCTAGGGGAAAAAAAAAAAAAAGTTAACTAATCTACAAAAATATTTGTTCTAAGATCTTTTTACTTGTGAATGTTTTCGAGTGTAATAACTTT
The DNA here is from genome assembly GCA_964019185.1 of Maratus speculifer. NCBI lineage: Eukaryota > Metazoa > Arthropoda > Arachnida > Araneae > Salticidae > Maratus > Maratus speculifer. Next base: position 88,980 of record CAXHSM010000972.1, on the reverse strand, counting down.
AAAAATAGATTGCTAAAATCCTTTCTGTATTTTTTGGAAGCTTTCTCATAACACTGCTATTGCATGATGCAACATATGGCATTTACCTAAAAAGCATGAGATTTTTTTTTCTCACTCTTGATATTTTTACTCATTATGCTAACAAGCAATATAGTATTTTGCAGTGGCAAAGTGTTAGAATTTTATCAGGGAAAGATAATATGAACCTTGTTTTTAGCATTTCAAACCTAGTCATATCTAGCCTTTTCTGGCATGGCTTTTTAGATAATTTACACAAAAATTTTTCAATTGCATGATGACAGCTTTCAATGTTACCAGCTCTTGGACTATGAAGTTATGCAGCTTTAGACTAATTTATTCATTGATTTTGTGGCAGTGAAAACTTGTCACTAATAGAGCCATCTTTTCATAGTATAGCAAAATATCATTAATAGTCCCTCAGGAATAGCAGTTACCGCTATACCCCGCAGCAGAATTTTTTTCTGCAGTCTGCAACGCAAATAAAAACTTAAAAAAACAGTCTGCAGACCAATCCCTCGCTTTACATTATATGCATTCAAACCTCCCAAGTATTTGTGATAAACATAAAAGAAAAGTATACTTTAAAAAAGAAGTTTCCTTTGTTCTCAGAATTTTTAACACCTCATACATAATACGAAAGGGGTGAGTGGGGGGAGTCTCCCCTTTGACAAAAATTGCTGGTTTTCCACGATCTTTTGAAGCAATGTCATTTTTTGCAATCTTTTGACGAAATTTGCATTCTTCTCGCGATTTTTTGACAAAATGTAATTTTTTTTTTCTTATCTTTTGACGAAAACTGCTGTTTTTTCTGTATCTTTTGAAATAATTTGACGTTTTTTCACGATCTTTTCAAGAAATTTGCCAATTTATCGCGATCTTTTGACGAAAGCTGTCGTTTTTTGCGATCTTTTGACGAAAACTGCCATTTTGTCGCAATCTTTTGAAGAAATTTGCCATGTTTTTTGCGATCTCTTGAAGGAATTTGCCATTTTTTTCGCGATCTTCTGAAGCAATTTGTCTTTTTTTTTTTTTTTTTTTTTTTTTTTTGCGATATTTTGAAGAAAGTTGCAGTTTTTTGGATTAAATTTGCCATTTTTCGAGATTTTTTGAAGAAATTTGCAATTTTTTCATGATTTTTTTTTTTTTAAGAAATTTGATGTTGTTCTGTGATGTTTTTACGAAAACTGCCGTTTTCTTGCGATCTTTTCACGAAACCTGCCGTTTTTTTCTCAATCTTTTAAAGAAAATTGTCGTTCTATCACGATCTTTTGAAGAAATTTGCCTTTTTTCATGATTTTTTTAAACGAAAACTGCTGTTTTTTCGTGAACCTTTGAAGAAATTTTCTGTTTATTGCAATTTTTTTTTAAGAAATTTGCCGTTTTTTGCGATCTTTTGAAGAAATTTGTCTTTTTTTTCATGATTTTTTGATGAAGTATGCCGTTTTCTCACAATTTATTGTGAAAATTTGTTGAAAAATAGTCTGCAGACCTGCCCAAGAGTCTGCGACTTGCATCGCAGCATTGCACTGATTCTGCTCCCGAGCTGCTATATGTATAAGGCCACACTTTTCCCTTTTTTTTCTTCTTCCTGTAACATGATACATTCTTCGAGGTCACAAACTAACTTATTGTGGACAATGTATGTTGCCTTGATTGCACAGTTTTTTTTTTTTTTTTAACTGATGGGAAGATTCCATTTTATATAGATAGGGTGGAACTTCCCTGACAAAGTCCTCATTTAATGAATTTTTTTACATAATGAAATTTTCTGCTAAACCTGTATTTTGAACACTATTAACACACAAATTAATCTCCATATTACAAAAAATATATTCTGTGTAATAAAGTTAATTCTACTTTTGTACACATACAAAATTCAAACAGAGCTGTTGCTAAGGAAACAATTTTATTATTAAAAGAAAAAAAAAACTTTAATAACTGTTTAAAAAACAGAATTTTTTTTTTTAAATACATTAAATAATCAGATTTATTAAATTTAGTAATTTTTTTTTCAATTCAATTCATTTATGTGTAGTTTTTTAATAATTGAATGGTTTTTAAGTTAACAATATTTACTATATGTATTTATGCAACACCTCCTAGAGTCAAAGCCTCTGCACTGAGTTGTAATGGCCGATCGCGTAGTCAGACTTTCGTCTTCCTCAATATGAATTTTCAGGAACTTACGCAGACACACACAAGCTGCTATGGAGGAAGAGATGATTCTTCCTCCGCGAAAGTTGCGTTTAGGATTAGTATTTCCCACAGCTTTCTTTAAGTTTTTTACTAGGATGAGTATTTTGATAAAATTGAATAAAATTCAATTTTTTCAATATTTATTGAATATTTCCTTTTAATAGTTAAAATATTTTAATATATAAATTTTGCATTTTAAATAAATTACGAAAAATATTAAAATTTAACTTGATTTTTTTTTGTAGTAAATTTGCATTCATTCTACTCAAATATTTATAATAAATTTGTGTTACTTTTACAAACTTTAAAATAACAATCTTCTTGTATTGCCTTTAGAGCAATTTAAAGTTCTTCAATTATTTCATGCAACAACCCCCCTCCCCATCATTTTTTAAATTAATATACTATCTTCCAAAAATTAAAAAAAAATCAGACGCAAATCTGAAACTAAAGTAATGATTTACTTTATAGTTTTCAACATGTGAATACACAAGCACAAAAAATATTAATTTTATTTAAAATAAATTCCAAGACTTTGATCACTGATTAATAAATATTACATTTGTTATAATTGAATGCATATTCATTATAAAAAATGCAATTTCCATACATATTTTTACTGTGTTATAACACATTTGAAACTAATTCTTCTATACAATTTATACGCAGACTGTTATTCCATACTATTTACAAATTTAAAATTTTGTTTTCATTTTATTTATGAAAAATTTCTTTTCGTGCTTATTCTTCGAAGGTAATTTCAATAAACAAATTTACTGATATAAAAAAATGTGGTAGGGGACTTTTGACAACCAGGGTTATTAACCCTCCAAGCGTCTTGCAGATGGGTAAAATTGTAATGTTGTTTTCTCTGCATTTTGTTTTAAATGCTAATAAAATATGATTCTTTCAATATTACATAAAAAATCTTATTTAGGAATATAAATGTAATCCTTGATAGTCCTAATCATTCTTCAATACTTTGAAAATTCATTAAATTTATAGAATTATAATATCCTAAACATTGCTTATATTGCAGTGAAACCTGGAGCTTAGTGTACGGAATATTACGGGAGAAACGCTTAGAGGGTTAAGAAGGTACTTATTGTTTAAAAAATATATGCTAAAAGGAACTTAAAGTACAAATCTATATTATAAAGGCCAAACGTATTTGTGCGTAACACATACGTCATTTTGTGAATGGCAACTTTCAAATTTTAAATGAAATTTCGGTATTGTAATTTTTCTTACTGCGAATTTTTAGACTTAAACATCGCACATTTTCAATTTTTAAACCATCGTATAGGGAAAAAAATATACTTTAAAATGCAATTTATTTGAAAACTTTATCTTAATTTGTTTTTTAAATATTAATTTTTTTGTAATTTTTAACACCGCTTTTTTATATGTGGCAACAAGAGTATATCATTTCCAGTGTTGGGTATGAACGCGTTCAATGAACGAAAAATCACGAGTTTCGCTCACTATTTGTGAACTTTGAACTGAACTTCGCTCACAATTTTATAAACGAGTTTGAACTGAGCGGAAACTCAAAAAATCGACGAGTTTGAACGAAATTTACGTTCAAATTTACGTTCATTTTTTTCATAATTTATTTAAAATTTTTCCAGACCTTTGTACTCTTTTCCCCCCTTTCAAATGTCATTTTGAGACCTACACACTGTGTAGTACACAGGGCCGTAGCTAGAAGTGAACGACTGGGGGGGGGGGGGGGGGGGGGGGCTCATATTTTTTTCTCTCTCTTTGTGGCAGAAAGATAAATTTGTGCATATTCACATTGTAGGTACTATGTTTCTTATTAAACTGTTGTAATAACTTCATTTTATGCTAAGAAAAATACATGATGATGAAATTTTTGAGTGTATAAGTGGTGTAAAATTAAACATCATGTTAGCTTCATATGTACGAATAAGGTGAGGGAGAGTTGAAACACTTATTTTAAATACAATTTTGTAGCTCTGCAAAATTGTGAAAAGATCTCAAAACTAAATTAGATTTTTGAACAGAATTTCATTTGAATTTTCAGAGCAGAAATTCCTTTAGTGACCGTGGAATTTTTTTCAGGGGGGGGGGGGTGAGCCGCCTATAGCACCCCCTCAGCTATGGCCCTGGACCTACATGTGCGTCAGGAAGGGTTTAGTCTGGGTATCACTTCTCTGGGTGGTACCCTAGTCTTACTTCTTCTGCAGGCTCGGGCCGCGCCGAACCGGACCTGGGCTGTATACAATTTTCGCCGAAAATACATATATACAGTAAACTCTCTGTATAAGGTAGAATGTGTGTTAGGCAGAAATATGTCTAACTCTGAAAGATTTCCAAGTCCCTACGAATCCGCAGACATAGAGTAGAATTTGTCTAAGACGGGATATTGTCTACAACGGAAAATTTTCTCGATCCCGATCGATTCCACCTTAGCCAGAGTTTATTGTAGTTTTAAATTACCATAATTCAACATTTAAAATTCTCTTTAAAGAATAGTACATATACAATGCTAGGGGAGGGGAATTAAGTATTATAAAAGGTGTTCCAAAAATCTGTATATGACGAAATCCTATCTTAAACGAAACAATTTCTAGATCGGTGCCAAATGGACAGAATAATCCATGTGAAAAAAAAATTATAACACATTTGTAAGAGACGGCGAATTTCTCAATAAAGAATATGTCTACAATGAATTTTTTTCAGAGATTTTTCTTAAAAGGTTCATCTGTGTAGAATTTTTCATATTTTTAATCCTCCAGTCCGTGGAAATACATTAATGTTGTTAATAATATTTCAGATATTTAGATACAGTTAAGGATTCATTTTAAAGTCAATTTAGTTTACAATGGGATATACAGAAAGAAATATGGAAAGACCAAAACTTTGGAATAAATGTGCCAATTACGCAGCCCATGACTTTTTTTTAAGTGAAAAACATAACCATGAAAGAGAAACTGTAATAAGTATTTTTTAGAGTTTTGTACTTAAAAAATTAAACGGAATCATTAAAAGATCTCCCTCTTGTGTTAGTTTTTTGTCTGTCGCAACCATTTTACTCGTAAACTATGGGATGTGGAAAGTTCAAATTGGGAGAACTCATAAAGATTATTGACATACCTATTTACAGATTATTAAACATTCACAAATAAATTTAGGAAAAATGTAGGGGATTAATTAAATTATTCAGGAAAAAAAAATTTCTTTGTACATCGTGCGCGATGAAAGGTGTCGTAGCGCTGACCTAAAAAAAACCCACATTGTTTTAAAATTTTTAAGTGTTAGATTTTCAGAGCGATGCCAAAAATGCAGTGCAAAAACATCCCCCCCCCCCATCTATTTCCGAATCTACTTAAACTAAAATTGTGAAAAAAAAAAAATAAAGATAGTAGACGTTAACTTAAAATTTGCTGGAAAACTATAGCGATTAACCCTATGTCACACAGTTTTTGAGAAAAGCGCATTTTTCTATTGCACACAAATTTTGACTTGCGGACATTCAGCGAAAGTGTTGAGCAGCGTTGGAAGTACCCATTGTAGAAGAAGCATAAAAACATTGTTGATAGATTTTTTTTTAAAAAAGCGATGATTAGCCGAATTTATTAACCATTAACAACACGGACGATTTAGACATCTTAGATAACAATTTTTAACAGTGTATTTCTGCAATGCAGCCCAATATCAGTATAAACGCAATAAATATCAAATTTTGAAAACCATATTGATTTAATTAGAAATATCACATAAATACTAAAGTATTCGCAACTACTTTGCATTGAATGGATCTTTCACTGCGCATCCTGTGTCTTTAAAAGTTAGTTTAAAACCTTTTAGAAAACGTGACATTGAAACTTTGCGTCTTCCTTTCGAAGCATGCTTAACAATCAATCCTCAATCCGTTCCAAAGCTCACAAATAGAATAAGTTGGATCCACAACCCGACCTGAACCTCGAAAGTACTAAAATAATTTTGTGCAACCAGCAACCCGACACGAAGGAAAGTAAATTAGGTTTGATGCAATTGTAAAAAAAAAAGTAACCTACATTTATATCTCTACTACTAAGTTATGTTTTTATAGAAAAAAAAGTGTTTAGATATTTATAAAATTCATTTTTAAAAATTCAAATATTGTATAACCTCTGAATAGTATAGACATCGAGATCATTGAATAGAATCTTGCATCGGGTCACGTTGCACATAAATTTCTAATTTCAGGTTTTAATTATTATATTCGTTTTGAGAGTTGGATTGCCTAGAATAATTTTTATGAATCATAATTAGATCTTTTGAAAGTCGGGTTGTTTGCGTTTTCACAAAATGTTTGAGCACAACTATGTTCCAGGCTGGTGGCTGGTAGACGGGAGGTGCTGGGTTCCAATGCAATCGCGTCCGTCGGCCTAATCGTTCGGAGTTTTTCGGGTTTTATTCAAACTTTGATATTCCATGAAATAAGTATGGGCTTGGTACCCCAAGAAAGACCCCCCCCCCCCCCAATGAGAACACTCTCCCCTTTATGGCCTATACCTGTTGTGTTAAAAATTGGCCATCTAAACACAAACAGCCAATTATGTTTCAGGTGAAAATATACATATGTATTTTAGTATGAATGAGTATATATTCAAACTACTGCTTGAAAAATAAATTACAAAAAATGTGACCATAAGAAAATTTTTTCTTTTCTCGGGATATGAAAAAATATTGCCAATATTTTTTTATACACACATAAGCACATGTATGATACTTTTGATAGCTTATGTATGCATACAGATGCTATATGTGGGCAGAGTGCAAGATGAACATGCCATATTCAGCGATATAAGCATATAAATATATAAGTATTAAGACTTTTCAACAGTGTTCGCTGACTAGATGTGTACATTTGGGAGTATCCATTATAAAAATATTGTATGTAGCTTTTTTAATACGAAAAATTATTTTGGATATTCCTTTTAAAAATCTGGTCAACCCTAACCCGAATCACAAGAGTTAAAATCCGATCCGAAGCAAGAACCACAAAAAAAAAAAAAAAAAGATAATCAACCGGACCTGTCGCAAAAATGTAGAAATAAACTTAACCCAAACCCGACTGGCAATGATAAACTGTAGCACAGACTTTAGCTGTCGGATCTTTTCCTTTTTTCTTTCAAAAAATGCGTAAAAAGCATGAGGCAATTTTGAATACAAAATTTTAGTTTTTATAAATGTTTCAAAAATGTATATATTTTTTAATTTTGTTTCATTGCAGTCATTTTTTTTTTTTTCTTGTATGAAAATACATTAATTTCAAACTTTGATAATTCGGGATCAAATTGTCATAGCAAACTGAAATTTTGTAGGAATGATAAAATGACATAATATTTCACGAGACATTCCCTTCCTCTTTTTAAGTTTTAATATAGTGAAAATACAGAATCCTGTTAATAAGAAACATTTATAATTCGATCGAAAATTTTTCCAGTCCGTACCAACATCCGCATGGGAAAATAAAGTAGTATTTTTTATCGGTTATTAAAGTCTCATTTTAGAGGGACTCTTTTTAGAATAGGAAAATTTGCGGAACGGAAGAGATAACATCTTTGTTGTCGTCCATCCCAGTGAAAGAGAAAGACTTGTCAATGTACATACGATTTACAAGTGGAGGCGTCATCGGCTAGAGATTTGTTCTGTGCTTTGTTGAACAGGCTAGTCGGCCATAAATACCGCTTTGCCTTGGGTGTTTAGTTATCTAATCGTATTGCAATCACCGTTCTGGCATTCTCTTCAAAATTTTTTTTTACAACTAAGGTGGTCTCTTATATAAGTCTATGGGTGGTCTAGGAACGCTACAATCAATTTGGTAATTGTCATGATGACAGTTACTGCTCTAACTTTAAGGAGAAACAATCTCTTTATTCACGCAAATTTCGCCTAAATTACAAAGATTTTTTTTTTCTGGTAAAAAATATATATACATTAGTTTTAAATTTCAGTATCGCAAATAGTTATATATACAATGATTTCTTGATGGTTTGCCCTTTCTAAAATCGATTTATATATTTATTAGAATAATATATATATATACATGCATAAATAACGTGATGACAAATGATTAATGTAAGATTTTAATTCGTGAAGATTCTTTATACGTGCAAACTGTTTTCTTTCTTTCTTTCTTTTTATTTCCATTAAAAGATACTTTTCACTTTTAAAATTGACACACGGGCATTTAAACAAAATCACACACATATCTGTAAAGATAGTTTTCAAACACATGGGAAATTATATATTATGGTTTAATAAATTTTGAATTCTTTTAAAAGATGTATTTTGGGGGAAGGTTTTTTTGGGGGAGGGGGAGGGGACACAGGACAGCTAATATTTTTTGAAAAGTCAAAGTTATTTTTGTGAAATGCATTACATTGTTATGAAAAATAGCATTTTGCAACGGAAGATGAAAATCACTTTCTCAAATATAGAATTCGAACAAGATAAACATTAATTTCTTTATTTTAATCCGATAATGTGAGGGGTTACGAGAATCATGAGCTCCCTCCCACTCTCCACTTTGAACAAAGAAAAATTTTAAGGAACATTTAAAAAATGAAATGTATATTAAGTTCTTTCTAATTTCTCCTTTGCTTTGGGATGTAGAACCATCTAAATTTTTAAAGATACACTCAAATGAAATGTATATTAAATTCTTTCTAACTTCTCCTTTGCTTTGGGATGCAAAACATTATTTTTTAAAGCTGTACTCAAATCCAAATTACATAAATTTTGGTAATTTATGAAGTCATTTTTAATCTTACATGCAAGATACTTGCAAGTGCACTTATTCAGTTGTTAAGCGATTGAAATAGCGTTTTCCTTATTTCGTTAAATGTAAAGATTTTTTTAGGAAATCTTACTAAAATTTGGGGATTTAAATTGAATTTCAGAATGCGACAGTGAATGCTCTCTTATGGTGGAATTTCTCTCATTGTTATGACCCTCCTCTAAATGGAGGGCTGGATTCGCTTTTGTATATACACAGATAATCTTATTTTTTGAAAGTGAAAAATTATGTTTTGCAGTTTATTAAATTTGACGACGAATAAACTCTTCGTCTCGAGAACGATAATTTCCATTATGTTTATTATCCATATCTTTAAAATGGATACATTAATATTGATAAAATTGATTTTTAATCTGCAACCTATTTGCAAATATTTTCTAAACATACAAAGTAATGTAAACGATTTCATTTCTTTTTCCATTCCTTTTCTTTCTCCCCGCCCCCTTTTATTTTTCTATTTTTTTTATTTTTTTTTTTTTTTTAAGTCAAAATATTTTATGCATCGTCCAAAATTAACATATCTAATTTTCCAATCAGCAAATTGTCATTATTTCTGCTGATAAACAGCAAAAAAAATTCATCAAAAGAAATCATGCATACGCACATATCACAGTTTTAGGTTTTGGACATGGTTTTATCATTTTTTTAAATCTATTATTATTATTAATTATATTACAAAATACTTTATATTAAAATATTTACAGAATTTTTCTTATGCTATTTTTAAGCTTTCTTTTACAGTTTCTATCGTCAGTTACAATTTTCTTCAATGATAGTGATGAATTTTTTTGCCCGGTGCATTAACCCCAGAAAAATTATCATGCCGCATTTCCTCCTTAAGGATGTATTCGAAAAAACGCTTTTCCACCTTCAACAGCTCAAAATTTTCTGATATAATTTCAGAAACATTTTTAAAAGTAGAAATATGAAACTTGCTGAGGGGATTTTTGAAGAGAAATATAAGGTGCCGTATGATGTCTTTTTACGCTCAATTCATTAGAATTTGATTTATAAGCAATTATCTTCTCAGTATGATCCTTTTTTTCGTTCCCAAGTCTCCCGCTTCGTAAAAATCGGTTCAAAGTGCCGTTTTTGATTGCATTTTTTGCGATATTTTCTGCATTTATCAACGAATTAATAATCACGGTACCTTGAGTAATTTCTAAATAAGAGAATGTGCCATTTTGTTGCATTTGAGAGCAAAAATGAATTTAAAAATAAATCGGAAAATAAGCAGTTTCAATCGAAATACATCCTTAATGGAGGCGGTAGAGTTTTAAGGCATGTTATAACAATTTTAAATGAATTAACAATTTTTTTTCCACTTTTTTAACGCAACTATGGATTTATTTATTTTTTTTGGGGGGGGGGGGGATGGAGGGATGAGGCTTAAAATTTGGTGTTTGTAAAAGGGATGTTTTAAATCTATTGCAAAACTTTCTACGTATTACAATCGATAATGTGTACTTTTAGAATAGAAAAAGAGTGGTATAAAATATGCGTTCATCTAAATATTTATATTATACTGCATCTAGTAGAATCTTAAAAATTATTATGTATTCGTATCTGAATTTTTAGCCGTACAAAATGTTTAAATTTTTAGATTTAAAAAAAGAAGACTGGCTTTAAAGAAATGATGTACAGATCCAGATTTATGTGAGGGTAAGAGTTGATGCGGCCGCGGGGTCTTCGCAAATTGTCACAGTTTTCACAATTCTTTATTCGGTGAGATGTGGAATTTTTTTTTATAAACAGATTACTGATTTTAAGAAGAATTTTACTTCTAAATTAATAAATGAATTTTCAATCTATCTTTAATTTATTTTCATTTCTGCATTCAAAAAATTTCATAGTTCTGATTCAAACTGCTGTAAATTAATTTTTTTTCACTTATCTATAAATGCAAAATATCTTTCAGAAAACGATGTCCTATTAGCTGTTTAAAGTCTGTTTTTAAGTCTCAGCAGTCTGTGTGAAGGGCCATTGTCATGTAACAATAATTTGAAATAATTAAATATGCGTCAACTTTATAGGCAAATGAAAATCCCTATTCGATTATCAAGGGTGTTCTTAAAAAACTTTGTGGTATAAATTGTAATTTATTTTTGTTCCGAAATACATAAAATTAGCAGTTGTTGTTATTCAGAAACTATCAAATCCCACTCACTTTAAAAATTTTTTAACAAAACGCCATAAATATTTCAGAACAAGCCATCAGAGTTAACATTTTTTACCGCATTTTCCGACGAAAAAAGCAGTCGAAGAAAGGAAGAAAATCATATGATGAAAGTAGTTTATAACTCGTTAGGTAATTTTATTATCAGAAAATGGAATATTGAATTCAATTCAAAAGCGCTTCCATAGTCTCGCCTTCCAATTTTATATCTCTTCGTTAAAAATGAATTTGTAAATGTGTCAAAACATTTTGCAGAAGTTAAGAACAGCTTTAAGAAGTTACATATGCAAATTTTATCGATTCATATGCAAAAAGAAAAGGGATTTCCTTATGCCAAACATTTAATTTTTTATCAGCAATCCTACAAACAAAATGCAGTGGAAGGGTTAACCAGAATTTTGGAATAAATGTCTTTGCTAAAATCCGTAGTCCAGGCTATTTTTTTTTTCTTTAACGGAGAACATAAACATGAAATAAACTAAACTAGGAATTTTTTTAGATCTCCTCATACAAGGCAATTTGGTTTTAAACATATAAATTCAGTAGAGCATTTACAGATGTTTTAACATTTAAGAAATATTGAATATTGAAAAGAAAATTTCGACTAGTACATTTCAAAATCGCAAAATGAAATTAGTTCATTTATTAAAATTCGTCTCACTGTATAACATACATTTTGAAAGCTTGAATGTAAAAATAAATAAATAAATAAATAAAATTATCCTTTCGGGGGATTAAGGGTAGGAGAGAGAGATACCTGACAAAAGAATTTTTGTTATTCTTACTCTGTGCATTTAATTATGTTAAATTACTTAGGATGTATAAATTTTACCCTTTTTTAACAAATGAAAGACGAATAAAATTTTATTTCAAGATATAGCTAGGAGATATATTCCTTCCAATATTGTACTATACTTATTTATCATCCCGTATGAAAATCCTTTTCTCGACGGGGTCAAGTCTGTTCAAAAATCAGTAAAATTTGGCTTGATTTTGCTAAAAAGCACATACTTTTAAGTTGCCATTTTTATAGAATTAAAGATTGGATTTTTAGTTTTTTTTTTAAGAATCGTAGATTCCAGGCTTTTTTTAATAGAAGACATATGGAATAAACATATAGAATAAACTGCCTATGACGGAATTTTCTTTTAAACTGAAAACTGAAAATTTCTTTTAAAGTTCTTTTAAACTGTTCATCCATGCAAAATGAATACAATAATACAGTAGAAAAAATATATTAAACATTTACACCTGCTAAAAAAGAAACGTATTTTTTCTTTCCAATGCGGTTTCATCTTAGATTCTACTTTTACCATATATCATTTTTTAGATTTTTATGTCTCCATAACATGGAAGATAGATTAATAATACTAATGATAGCTGAAACATTTACATACAACTAACAAAGGTTCATTAAAAGCATAAACATCGCAGCCTACGGCACTTCTGCATAAATGGAGATTATAAACAGACTAAGGTAAGTTTTTTTGGCCAGAACTTTTCGGTAAGGGTAAATATCAATGTCCAGTAGAAATGTACTCGGGGTCGGGGCGGGTTCGGTGCGAAATTTCAACTTTTTTTTCCAGGCCGGGCCAAGCTCAGGCCTTGTTTTAGCTATTATCTCGGGCAGGGTCGGGCCTTGTTTTTAGCTATTATATCGGGCCGCTAAATTTTCTCTACGAGCCGGGCTGGGCTCAGGCTGAAATTTTTATTTTAATATCGGGCCGGACATTTTTTTTCTATGGATCGGGCCTGGAAATTTCCGTCCGTGCATACCTCTATCTTACATATCGAATAATCAAATGATTAATTCACAAAATTTTGTAAATTTGGACAATAATATCCAAACATAAAAAAAAAAAAAAAAAAAAAAAAAAGTGAACTTTTTAGTGAACTTTGTTCACTTTTACAAATGAGCGTGATTTGAACGCGTTCGTTTAAAATTTTTTGAGTTTGAACGTGAACTTAAATCACTTTTCAGAAATTGAACGTGAGTTTGAGTTAGTTCGTTTATTTTGTGAACGTGCCCAACACTGATCATTTCTATTAAAAGCCATAGAGTAAAAAGAAAAAAGGGAAAAAATTTATTACTATATCTTTACCATTTTTTTCATTGAAAGGGGAAAAATTGAAATTTAAATACATGCTGTGAATTTTAAGAATATCGTCTGTTATAAAACCTGGTAAATTCTGATTTCATTTACAAAATTTGATTTATACTTAAAAGAATATCAATAGTTTAATATCTGTTTCAGCAAATAGCATCAAGACATAGTCTTGAATCAAAATGATCAAATTAAAATACCATTATTTTTTTATTATTTTTTTATTTTTATTTTTTTTTTTTTATTTATTTTTTTTTTTTTAAGATTAATACAAATACGAAATGTGCATTTGTAAATTTCATTTGTGTATGTCGGGTTTAGGTTTCTCGGGGGAAAAAATTCTATGATGAAGTCAAAGTTGAATACATTTTGCTTTTTTTATTTTGACAACTAGCATATGATCCTTAATTGATAACTTTATCATAATAACAGTTCTTTAATATTTCTTACTGCTGACATGCACGACTAAAGTTTAATTTTAACAATTTCTACAACTGAGTTTTACAGAGATAGTATTTTGTTAACTTTAGGTTAAATGCGATTTGTTTAAGAATTAGACTTGCCAATATAAGGAGCATTTTTTATTATAACTAACTTTGTAGATTTATTATAAATCAATGATAGGTTCCTCCTTAAACATTTTCTTTCGTCAAAATTTAACGTGTTCTACTTAGTTTTTTATAAAAGGCAAAACTAAATTGGATTAGACCATTGTATTTCTAAACAGATGTGATTTAATTTAGAATTATAATATTTTCTCTACTGTGACAATATAACACTATTTTAAAGGAGTAAGAATAAAAATAATCTATATAAAAACATTAAGGGAACTTATATAATAAAAAAGAAAAGAAAAGGAAAAAAAAAAAAAAAAAAACCTCAGTAAAAATCTTAAGCTTAAAAAACTATCAAATTTTCTATAAATTAAAATTTGTAATTTAAATTAGCTTTATAATCCTGAAGCTAACTTCCTTTATATGACTGGAATTGAATGACTTGACTTAAAAACAAAAGTATCAAGAAAATGTATTAAATATTATGTTGTGTATGAAGAGTTTTTTCACCTCAAATATTACCCCCCCACACACACACACTCATTCCAATGTACTTTATTATTTTCTTATTTGGTGAGAATTTTTTTAAAGACAGGGTGCTAAGTGTTATCGCTTATTTACTTATGTCATCATCTTAATATCATTGTGTTGTAATAATTTCTGTTATACACATGTCAGATATAAAAAAATTTTTAGTAAATCAAATCAAAATAAATTATAATAATAAATGAATAAAGTATATTTTATTTGCTTTCTAGCTTTAATTGTTTTATTATTCAGTATTTCCTTATAAGACTGTTTAATCCTATAAATTAATATTAAATATCATCAAATGCCATTAGGACAAAAAAGTTGCAACAACTTATTAATTTATAAATTATTATTATTAAAGAAAGTAACTGTTCCTTATTAATTTATAAATTATTATTGAAAAAAGTGTGTTAATTAATCTATAAATTATTTTCAAAGTACTATTATCATTGAAGAAAAAAATGTGTTCAGTATCAATCTATAAGTTATTTTAAAATTATTATAAGTTACCATTGAAGAAAAAAATCTATTCCTTATCAATTTATAAATTATCTTTAAAAGAGACTATTCTTTATTAGATTTTAAAAAGAGACTATTCTTTATTAATGTATTAATTACTTTTAAATTACCATTATTATTATTATTATTAAAGAAAAAAATCTTTTCTCATAAAAATAACTTTCAAATTAAGAGCATACATGGAAAAAAAGAAAAGATAATAGTCAAAATATGAAAAGTAATATAACAGCTGATGCTAATTAATGTACTAAAGAATGCTGCAATAGAAATAAAAAACTGTTTGTTTGAATATTTTCTGAATTAATTTAAACAGCGAATCCAGATTATTCACAGTAATTTATTTTTAAAGTGGTACAGAGAAAAATTATTTAATAAGTATATTTGGATGCAAATTAAGAATCTGGAGTTTAGAAAATTACTTAATAAACAATTGCTAAAGGGTAAGAATTTTCTTATAAATATATATTATACATAAATAATAACAAAATCCCCTGAAAATTAAAATTAATAGGATAAAAAATTAGATGCGAAGCAAAATTATCCTTTTTTATTATTAATTTAAAAAAGATACTAATTCAACATAGTGGTAACTAATTTGAAAACTACTTTTGCAGTACATATAGCTTGAAAACTAAATTGAAAATCACTAATCTTACAAATGTATGTAACAGAAATTAGCTTTAAAGCCTTGTTAAAACAATGATATAAGGAAACAGAGATAACATTTACTTTTAGTCTTTATAGTATCCAAATTTTGTAAAACACAAAACAAAATTGAAAATGGCGAGATGCCATTCTGAGACATGCAGTAATAGCATTGACACATACTGTAGGTCATTGTAGGTAGGTTTTGAATGAAGGCCACTGGTAAAGGAGGAGTTACTTCGCTTCGGACCTTCGCAGCCATATTGTAAATTCTAGAATTCACTGCGTAGGCTTTGATTATAGGGTGTGGTAATTTATGTCATATTGATTTACAAATACAGAACTTTTTTTTACTTTAAATACCTTAAAGAATGAACTCCTTAAAATAGAAAAAAATGTACATTTATTCTTACCTAATGTTGAGTCAGGATTAGAAATTAGCAGTTGTTTGTTGCTAAATGCACTAAATTATTTCATTTGACAACCACAAAATTATATCTAGTCATCAAATTTGACAGCTAGATTTTTTCTCTTTTAATTTTTGTTTAATAGATGCTCTTATTTCTACTTTAGAATACATTTTTTCACCTGCCACACGCCAGGGTTGGCAAATTTCTAACACAGTGGAAAAAACCGGCCAAAAGAAATAGGTTTCTTCCAAGTAGAAGAAATTATAAAACTGTTTTTCTTTAAGAATTTACAATGTACTTTCAATTTTGTAACCTGTAGTAAATATCTTCTTCCTATAATCTCACATAAATTAATTCCATTGGACAAAAACAAATTTAATTAAGTTTCTGTGCTAAATTAATAATTAATCAGTTTTTTAGCCAAGATCATACACAATGCCTGTCTAAAGATTTTCAACCATTGGCTAAATGAAAAGAAATTTTAACCAAAATATACAAAACCAATTAAATGTTATCCATTTCGATTTAACCAACATATTTTTTAATTATTTAAATTTCTGATATTAGTAGTAAGTTGTAGAGATCTTTTACCAATGGTAGAATGAAACACACTTAAATAAAAGCTTTTAATTTACATCAATTTTATTAATGCAAATAATGTACAATAATTACTATATCAAATCGAGATCTACCAAAAATGCAGTTTCATTTTCGGCCCGAAATCAGAATTTTGCCAAAAATGTAGCTGAAAATTTGGCCGACCAAAATTCTCAGTATTTCAAAATTCTTGTTTCATCCTTCAGAAATTTTTAAGTATGAGTCATTGATTTCAACTTTATCAGCTCAAATGAATGTATTGCATAAACTTCATTGTTTATAATTATCAGTTATGAATTATCAATCTTCTCATAGAAAATTTTTAATTTAAACTGCATTAGTGTTTCAAATATTCTTTTAGAAAGTTCTAGAATAACAAATGAACATTTACAAAAATCACTACAGAAGAAAAATCATGGTGTGAATATTTAAAACTAAAATATTTTTTAATTAAATGAAATTCATATATCTAATTCGAAAATCTTTCTGTCATTGATGAATTATGTTTATTGCATACGAAAATTAAGTTTTTGCATTTTTTGGATAATTAACAACTGTGCATAGTTAATAAATACTATATATATGATTAATTTACAATTATGTATATTTATGTATGTATTAATTACTTTAAAGCATACAATTTAATTACTTAATTTTTTTGGATGTTTACGTTTTCGTTTGAAACTAGGAAGGCCACCAAAATTCTGTTTTGGCTTTAGAAACCTGTACCGGTCGATCCTCAGTTTAAAAAAAAAATCATTACAGTTCTAATTTTCTTAGTACAATGCAGCATAATATAGCAAAGTTTTTTAGTAGTAGGATGCTGCAATTAGTTTTTCAACTTAAATTGGTTGATTTTTTTTTTTTTTTTTTTTTTTTTTTTTTTTTTTTTTCAAATCCTACACTTTAGGATAGTTTAAAAGCATTTTGACATACCTATAGGTATTTTTGAAACACTAATCTTTTAAAATCAGCATTGAGATTATTCATGCTAGATGTTAGTATAAATAATTAAAAAATTATTTACAGTGTTGCACAGCTTAAAATAATGCATTTTTATGTGACAAATAAACAATTTGTAGGTAGTTTTTTTTTTCTCTTTTTATATAAATGCTGTAATTAATAACATAAAATAAAACCATCCCTCTACCTCTAGAGTAGTAATAAAACATCACCTGCAAAAGGTCTGCTGAACCTGAAGTTTATTAAAAAAGTAACTTATCTTTGCAAAAATATTTTTATTACTAATTAAATTTTCCAATTTAGATTTCATGTAATTACACTTTTTTTTTTATATAGTTAATATCCTTTAACTTTGAGCATTTGTTTTGGTTTCTGATGGTTTCTTCCAGTTTCTTCCACTGTCCTGGAAGAAACCCAACCCTGTCGCATGCACTTGAAGAACACTTGTCATCCACAAAATATTGGATAGTAGTTTTTGTTTAAGACACCCTTGCATTTGTCAATCACCTCTAAGCTGACTTCTTTTTCACCAATAACTGATAAAATTGACCTTAGATCATCGTGTTCCTAAAACTGTTGCACATCTTCTTCAGAAGCATGGTTTAAACTTCCCATTTACTTATCAATTAAATTCAAGCTGACTTCATTTTAACCAATGACTGATGAAACTGACCTTAAAGCTAAATTATATGAATCCCAATTGAAAGATTCCAATGCTGAAAAAAAAAAAACCTTAATGATATCCGCACAGTTGAGTCAGAACTGATTTTAAAAATTTAACATTATGATTTTAATTTTTCAAAATAATTTTTGTATTTGTACTGTCAGACCTCGATTTCCAACACTGTTTTCAGGTCACTTTGCTTACCATGTTAGTTTTTCAAACTCCTGATTTTCTGTGTATGAGTTTAATGTAAATAAACTCTGGATTACATGTTGTTAAATAATTTTTAACTCCAGATATCCTGACAGTTTAGAAAAATTGTCCATTTTTCATAATCCAATTTACAAGCCCAGAAGTTAAGAGATAAGAAATTTTTTAGCCAAACTTTTTGCAAAAATGTCTAAAATATCAATTTACATAAAGCAGAAACTTTATTTCAATCATTTATCTGATTAAAAAAACCGACATACTATCAATGACAGAATCAGTGAAAAAGATTTCTTCTTGTGCATTTTCTATCCTCCAATCCACCAATCCTCCAAATACCTACTGTGTTTCATATTGAGAGTGCAATTCATATTCACTTACGGAATGTTAAACATTTCCTTTTTGACACTTTATTCATAGTGTTTTAAATTGTTTAGAGCAAATTGGCAAGAAAGTCTAAGGCAGTTCATAACTGTTTTGATGGGAACATCAGATTTGTTCTCATTGCCTCCATAAACTTAGTTTGCATTATTCTTCCCATTCTGAAATACTAATTTTAATTAGTGGATAGAGCACTATTTCATTGAAATTCTTAAGTGTACGAACACTTTTGGGTGCCACTGTATATGAGTAAAAAATTACTTTAAATCCATCTGAATTCTATTTTTTATTTATTTTGATGTTGAATGCTGTAGACTCTTAGTTTTAATTTTAAAGATTATTTTCATTTTCAGGGGTAAGTTGCATTTTATTCTTATTAATGTATCAGTGTATTCTCTTTTGCTGTTATAAGGTTCAGTCATTAAGATCTAAAACTGTAATTCATATTTCTAGAAATTTGGTGAACCAAAGTTAGGGAATTGTACAAAATACTGTCTAAGAAAGTCTAAGGATTTTATTATTCAAATTGAGTATGAAATCTGAAAAATGAAATACATATTTAAGAAATATTTTGTAATCAGTGTTGGCATTTTTGCCGGCAAAAGGTATTTTTGCCAGAACAGTGGCAAAAACTGAAAAAAACCAGGGGAAAAATGGAAAAAACCAGCAAAAATGGAAAAAACCTATTTGTCTTTAATGTGTAATAAAATCTGCCTGCTAATAAGGATAGTAATGGTATAAACAATAAAATTTAAACATGTATTATTTAATATTTTAATTTAATTTGCTAATTAATTAATATTAAATATTTTAAATCTTTAAAAAATAGGTGGGATTTAGTCTTAGGAATTTAAGAACAAAATAAATTACATATTTAATTTTATCTTAAGTCAGGGATATGTTTAGGAAAATTTTAAGTCCTTTACAGGACCCTTCACAAAATTCTTTTTTCTAAATATCTAAGTCTTTGGTACTATTTTATAACTATTTATCTGATGAAAATATTTTGTTAAAGATAAAATAAGTAAATTAAATTGAAAATTTTATATTGAAAAAACTTATGTCTTATTAGCAGGGCTGGGTTTTTGCTGGCAGAAAATGGTTTCTGCCGTGCCAGTGGCAAAAAGTGGTTATAACCGGTTTTTACCGGCAGCAACTGGCATAAACTCATTTTATGACATAATCTGAGCCTTTTTTTTTAGTGATATTAAATTGCTTATATATATTTTATTCAGGATAAATAATAAATAAAATATTGTGAATAGTTTTAATTTAAAAATATATATAAATTAGTATTAGAATTTGATAGTTTTGAATCTTTCAAGAAGAATGATCCATATTATTTGCAGATAATTGAAAATCATGAAAATGATATTAAGGACATTAGGGTCATTCCATGCCAAATCAACCAGTGACTCAACCTGACCCTTTCCGATTTCAATGAAACTGCTAGGGATCATTCTCTATGATGATATAAATTAGAGCATATTTTTATTTTTTGTTTATCGCTTTAAATTTTTATACAATTATTTATTTAAATTTTGAAAAATCATCATTTTTTGACTTGCATAAATATTTTCAATTTTGAATTTCTCAAGTTCTATCAAACATAGAAAATTTTATGACCACTCATTTCAAAGAGGAGTTTATAAGGTTTAATTTGATATGCAAGTCGACTATGTATAGTTAAAATAAATAAAATTTAAAATTTGGAAAACTTTTAGATAGTCATTTTTAAAAATTTTGAAAAAAATTGTATGTTTGTTGTAATATTATAAGCTTTAAATTCTGAAATTTTTAGAGTGGGATCTCAATGGGATCAGGAGTTATTAAATAAAAGCAAAAATTACCATTAAAATAGCAATTTAATTCTGTCTATTTTGTTATTTATTTATGATTTGTATGGTAATTTTTAGCTTTTATTTAATAACTCCTGATCCCATTGAGATCCCACTCTAAAAATTTCAGAATTTAAAACTTATAATATTACAACAAACATACAATTTTTTCAAAAATTTTAAAAATGACTATCTAAAAAATTTTAAATTTTATTTATACATAGTCGACTTGCATATAAAATTAAACCTTATAAACTCCTCTTTGAAATGAGTGGTCATAAAATTTTCTATGTTTGATAGAACGTGAGAAATTCAAAATTGAAAATATTTATGCAAGTCAAAAAATGCTGATTTTTCAAAATTTAAATAATTGCATAAAAAATTAAAGCGATAGACACAAAATAAAAATATGCTCTTATTTATATCATCATAGAGAATGATCCCTAGCAGTTTCATTGAAATCGGAAATGGTCAGGTTGAATATTGAATTTTTTTGGTTGATCTGACATGGCATGACCCATAGCAGTTGTTAAAATTATAAATAAATATCATGATTTATAAAGAGTTAAATACTTGTTACAAATGTTAAATTCTATTGCTGTTGCTTTAGATAAAAAAAAAAAAAAAACTTCTATTGCAGCTGCTCATAAAATTTGCTTAACTTTACTCAATGATGGAAATATTATGGAAACTCACAAATGCAAGATTCAAATGTAATTTAATGCAGTGCTAGCTTATTCAATTCATCTTAAATATATGGGATCAAAATTGACATTTGAACATAAAGCAAGAGCAAGAAGATTGCTTTTTGATATTCATCTAAATTTTCTGACATATATAATAACCCCTTAGCAAAATAAACTCCTTTCTCAGAAACATATTTCCCCAAGGAAGTCCTGGAAAATGTCATGACTTCTGTGGGTGATTGCTTTTAAAAACAAATAATGGTGAAAATGAACATTTTTCAAATTTTACATCCTCAACGACATTATCAGAAAGTAATGCTGGTCTTGAAAGAATATTTTTGAACTTTTCTTTCATTCAGAACAAATTTAAAAAAAAAAAAACAGTCTAGGTGAAGAAATTTTAGCAAAATTAATAATATACATTATAGCTTAGTATATTAATACTTTTTCCACAAAAAAGGAATTACTTCTTTCAATATTGTAAAATAATTGTACAAAATATTCCATTTAAGGGTTTTTTTTTTTCGTTCTACAATTATTTAATTATATTTTTAACAAGAACCATCTCTTTGTGTGTAGTAGTAGATAATTTTTAAGGTATTACAGTGTATTATTTATTTAAAAATACTCTAAAAAGTGATGTTAAAATATCCTAGAATTTTTTATACATTTTCTTTTTTCATAACTTTTAAATAGAAATTTAACAGTAAACAATAATGTCACTAGTCAAACTTGTGCAACATCAGATTAGTGTTATGAAAATTTCTGTTTTCAAGTGACAGAAAATTATTATATAAACAAAGTACATTTATATGATCCTTTTGAAACTTTTTGCTACTTTAAATAACATTCATAATCTTTATTTTAATTTAACTAAATTCTTTATACAGTAAATACGTATGTGAATTATGAATCATTGCAGGATAAAGTTCTTATTAGTATTATTTCTTAGTTTCTGCCAGTTTTTGCCACTTACTGCCAGAAACTAGTTTCTGCCATGCCGGTTATAACCGCCGGTTTAAACCACCTGAGCAGAAATTTGCCAACCCTGCTTATTAGGAAACTAGATATTCTTCTGTCCCTTTTACACTCCAAGAAAGGAACAAAATGTTAAATTATTTAGATTTACTTTCAGTAAGTAGCCTGTTGTCACTTTATCTTTTTGTACTATATTCCCCCTCCCCCCAACATAGCAGATGCTTGTCATGTATGTCTAAATCTTTTGAAAAATGAAGAATTAAAACCACATTTTTCAAAACTAAGAAAGAAATTTGAACAAGCGATTTTGAAATGTCATCTTGTACCGTATTTGTTACATCGAAAGTACCGGTTTCCCCCAGCTTTAAAAAGGGGCAGGGCGCTATTTACATTCTTCAGAGAATTTTTTTGATTTTTAAGGGCACTTTTATAGAATTGAATCTAGAATCTAGCGGTTCAAAAAATCATGGAAATACAGAAATTTCGTCTTGAATCCAGAAAAAAATTCAAAAATTTTGCCAAAAAGTTAAAAAAGAAAAAAAAAATTAAATTTTGTTAAAAGATCTCGAAAAAACAGCAGGTTTTGTTAAAAGATCACGAAAAAAACGGCTGATTTTTCTAAAAAATCTCAAAAAAATGACAAATTTCGTGAAAAAACGACAAATTTTGTTAAAAAATGGCAAAAATGGCCAATTTCTTCAAAAGATCACGAAAAACTGCCAATTTTGTCACGTTTAAACACGAAAAAACAGAAATTTTAAAAAAAAGGGACGCGAAAAAAAAAAAAAAAGCATAGTTCTTAATGGGAGTGGAATCGCTCCATCCTTTCATTCAGACTCAAATTTTAAAGATTTATAAATAAGTTCTATATTTAAATTAATAATAATAAACATCATTTTTAGGATGATTATAACGAGTCATATATTACGTACGTCGTTTAAATTTTGTGCCCCTTTGACAAAATTTGTATTTTTGTTGCGATCTTTAGACGAAATCTACCTTTTTTGAGAATTTTTGGCAAAATTTACCATTTTTGCGAATCTTTTGACAAAACTTTACCTTTTTTGCAATTTTTGGACGAAATTTGCCATTTTTTTCGCAAGTCTTTTGACGAAATCTACCATTTTATCGCGATTTTTAAATGAAATTTGCCGTTTTTCGTGATCTATTGGCAAAATTTTCAGTTTTAGGCAAATGATTTGAAAAATGTTTCCATTTTATCGCGATTTTTGGACGAAATTAGTCCCTATTTCGCGATTTTTTAATGAAATTTGCTGCTTTTTTGCGATTTTTTGTCGAAATTACGTGCCCTGTGGGACACGTAAGAGCTATTTTTTGTGTTCTGTCGTCGATTTTTGGCATCGTTTATGCGCTGTAGTGCGTCCATATCATCACTGAAGGGCTGTGTTTTTTCAAATGTGGGGCAAGAAGGGTGCTATTTTTTTGAATGGGCGACAAGAGGGGCGCTAGTTTTTGGATGAGGGGCAAGATGGACGCTTTTTTTAAACTAAAGGGCAGGAGGGGCGGAGCACTCCCCTGAAACGCTCTGGGGGAAACTCTGAAAGTACAGATGTGAACTTCTAAATTATGAACAAAAAGAAAGCTGTAAAGTGTGGTTTTCTTAAAATAATCCCGATTTTATATCTTATATTATTAATTTCGAGCTAAAAGAAATACCCCTTCCTAGCTCATATTTTGCAGAAGTAGTGATAAATAGTGTCAGTGTGTGTAATTGGTGGAGAAGTATTGAATAAGCTTGTGCAATTTCAAAAAACTTCTGTTCTTTAGTAGCATACCTTCAAATATGTCCAGCAAGTAGTGCTGCTATTGAAAGATATTTTTTTCAATTTTTTCATTTGTGCGATGCAAACTAAGATTCGAAAAAAACTATCAACAGATACTCTTTCAAAACTTGTTTACTGCTATGCCAAGCTAAAACAGCAAAATTTATGTTGTGAGGAAGATATTGCTGAAATATTTGAAATTTAAGTTTTCTGCTTTAAATATAATTTTATATTAAATTTAGGTTACTATAACTGTTTTTTCGAATTTCTAAGATGTATAAACTATAAACGTAAATGCTTTACTCAGTCTCAACAGTTCTATAATGTGAATTATTAATAATTGTATAAACATGAATAAATGAAGTTTATTTATATAAAATTGGTATTTTTTTTCATTTATAATCTTGTTATAAAAGTTAGTATTCTTTTATAAAGTGCATAATTATACTTATTTAACTTAAAATAAATTTAGAATAATATTGATTTTTTAATTAAGTATGCAGTTTATTTTTACTTTCGTGAAATATTTTTTCTCTTTCTGGGAGAAAAATTAAATGGACAGCCTATTTTTGCCACCTTTTTGGCAAAAACCTATTTTTGCCAGGACGGTTTTTTCCGCAGTTTTTTCCACCTTCGGCCAAAAACTTGCCAACCCTGTTTGTAATGCAATGAAACATGCTTCAATAAGTGTATGCAGGAAAACAAATTTAAACTGTACTGTGTGAATTTTAAAAATGCATATATTGGACCATGAGATTAACATTTGAGAAGGGAATTTAAATTTAACTGGCAACCAGGGTTGGCTTTTTACCGGCAAAAACTGGTTTTTACCAGAACATGGTAAAAACCTAACAATACTCAATAAACTCTTAGTCCTTAAACTATACTTTAATACTATCGACAAAAATTCTATTTTCATGTGACTGGTATATGTATATACATATATATATATTGGGATTTGAAAATTTTTTAGTTAGTCATTTTTAAAAATTTTGAAAAAAATGTTTGTTGTAATATTATAAGCTTTAAATTCTGAAATTTTTAGAGTGGGATCTCAGTGGGATCAAGAGTTATTAAATAAAAGCAAAAATTACCATAAAAATAGCAATTTAATTCTGTCTATTTTGTTATTTATTATTGATTTGTATGGTAATTTTCAGCTTTTATTTCATAACTCCTGATCCCATTGAGATCCCGCCCCACCAGTGGCCGAGAGGTTCGGACCTCTCAACTGGTAGACGGCAGGTGCTGGGTTCGAACCCAATCGCGGCTGTCGTCCTAACCGTTCGGAGTTTTCCGTGGTTTTCTTCGAACCTTGTGTAAATACGGGTTAGGTTCCCTTAGAAAGACCCCCACGGAGGGCACTCCCCCTGGTCCTATATCCCATTAGCGTAGATAATCGGACGACAAAAATCAACCAACCAACCCATTGAGATCCCACTCTAAAAATTTCAGAATTTAAAGCTTATAATATTACAAACATACAATTTTTTCAAAATTTTTAAAAATAACTAAAACATTTTTTAATTTTAAATTTTAAAAAATTTACCATTTTATTTTAATTATACATAGTCGACTTGCATATCAAATTAAACCTTATAAATTCCTCTTTGAAATGAGTGGTCATAAAATTTTCTATGTTTGATAGAACTTGAGAAATTCAAAATTGAAAATATTTATGCAAGTCAAAAAATGATAATTTTTCAAAATTTAAATAATTTTATAAAAATTTAAAGCGATAAACAAAAAATAAAAATATGCTCTACTTTATATCATCATAGAGAATGATCCCTAGCAGTTTCATTGAAATTGGAAATGGTCAGGTTGAATATTGAATTTCTTTGGTTGATTTGACATGGAATGACCCTATTATATATGTAGTTTCAATAAGCAAGTTTACATTTCAATTGTACTCTTTTCCACATGTACTCATTTCTAAAGAGTTTATTTAAACAAAAAGGCCTAAAAGGCAAAATTTGGTGAAAAGTGTTAAATAATAAAGACATAAATCCCAAATGCCTGCATAAGTCTTCCCTCCTTGTAGTTTTACACTCATGGGGCAATTTTTTTTTTCAAACTTTTCATACATGCATAGTAAATTAAGAAATAGACTTGGTGTACAGAAAGCTGTAAAGCTTGTATTTTGTTATTGAATGCTAAGAGGCTCTAAGGACATAGATTTTTAAAATGCACTAATATTTGTATAGACTAATGAGGTAGTTAAAATTTTTAAATGTTTGATTTTTTAAAAAATGATTAGATTTTTTAAGTGTGGAAAATGTGTACTTATAATTTTTTGTTTTCGTTTATTGTAAATAAAAATTTGTAAACTAATCTGCATTAAGATAAATACAATAAATATTGCAATGTGCATTCTCATAATAGTTATAATTTTTAGGCTTAGTGATGATAAATATACAATAATATCTTTTAAATTTTGAATTCTTGTTGATGGAAAACACAAATGAAAAATTTCTGGGCTTTTTACTTTTATTAAGAACTACTATTTTAATATAGTATTTTTTTACTCACTCATAATACACACTCAAAAATTTATACTGTAAAACAAAATTTATACAATAAAAAAAATTATATGGAATCATAGTATTTTATACCTAGAAAAGTTTTATTCCTAGGAAAAATGAAAATTTTGTTGATAAATGTTCATAAAAAATGACAAAAACAGTCAAACTAATAAGTTTTTTCATAGGTGGTAAAAACCATGATAAAAACATGTTTTTCCAAAGATAGTAAAAACCATGGTAAATACCAGTAAAATCCACCAGATGGTAAATACCACCCAACCCTGCTGTCAACAAACCAAATTAAACATAATCTATATATTTATGTAATGTGTCAAAGCTAACTGTTAAAGTGGGTATTTTTATTTTTAGATAATGGTGCAAATTTGTGAAAAGTTGAAAACCTTCAAATGTTCTTGGAATGACATCCATGGAATCAGAGAGGATTATGTGTGTGGCATTGAGGAAGCGGTGCGTCTCTTGCATCAACTCAAGAGAAATGCTGCGGAGCAGGATAAACAAGAACGCTGGTTGCGAAACCAGGAGAACGGAGCCCTTCAAGATGATAAGAAAGATTTAGGTACTAACTACCCCAAAACTGGAATACTGGTCGATGTATCCAATACCTGGCCAAACACAGATAGGTATCTCCCATGTGATGAAAATTCCCTATTAAGCCAATCGGGTATTCCTGATGGACCGTACAAAATGAATAAAACCGTATTATCACATTCAAAGTTACCATCTTGGAGTGAAGGTGTAACATCTCAGCTGAGTGACTATCACTCTAGGAACCCTCATTCGAAATCGAATGAAACCAATAATTATACAAGTCATAGTTTTGATGACCATATTCAGTCAAATTATAGTTTTTTAAATAAAAGTAATAATCCAGTTTCTAGATATACGAGTTCCAGCGTAATACCAGACAGTTGGGGAGATTCTTGGGAATTGATGCAACCCTCTTTACAATCTGGTACCTATTACAGAAGTGATTCGTATATGAATTGTGACCTTGATGGTCATAGACCCAGTTATAATCAGACTGTGCCAAATATCAAAGAAAGTTACTCATCTCAGTTTGGTCATATGTATCCTCCGCATCCTATTATGCCACTAGGTATTCCTGCATTTCCATATCCATTACCTCATGACTTTTCAATCCCTCCAAGACAGTGCCAGTGTCGTTTGTGCTGTGAAAATCATCTGTCCATACTGACAAATAAATATAATCACTCAAAAGATAGCATTTCTAATAACTTTGAATCCAATCTTAGGTCTGCAGGCCGGCAGGATAACACTGACATCTGTGCACCATTTGCAAAAATGTCACTTGACAATTCAAATTCAAAATCTAGAAATTTTTCTATTAATTCACCTCCTTATACCTCCTATCAGACTGTTAACGAATCTCCCGACGTAGTGCTTAGGCCAGACGCTGAAAAACCACAGCACAAGAGAGGAAGTTATTATGATAATGTCCCTTCTTCTCTTGATGACAGCATCTGTGTTGTGGGTTCGAGCTTAAATTCTAAATGTGATTTTCAGCCTAACGGAACAATTCCTAACACTTCACTAACCCTTGCTAAACCCACCCGAAGTCAAAAAGGAATATCTGTTTCTGACTCTGCTGGCACCAGTCAGACATTAAAGCTGCAGAAAAAAAGCTACTCTAGTGCATCTTTCACCCCCACATTGGATAAAATAGATACGGCTATGTCTTCAAATTCTGATGTGAAAAACGTGAAATCTAACCAAACAGTAGCTGCAAAAGACTCCAAAGGTGGGAAAAAGTGGGCATGCTCTTCCTGCACATTTTATAATGCAGCTGACAAAAGCATTTGTGACATGTGCGGGCGTAGCAAACATCCTGGACCCGAGGTCACACCTTTGGTAAGTGGGGGACGCGAGTGTCCCCAATGTACATTAGTAAACAAAAAAGATTCTGAAAACTGCACAGCATGTGGTGCCAGTTTGAAAGATTCCCCTACTTATATATGAGCTTATCTATATTTTAATTAGTCTTCAACAGCTGTGATAGCATTGTGGCAGATGCTTTGATTAGTTACTTTTATAATAATAATTATGTTATTAAATCTTTTTTTGTATTGAATTGATTTCAATAAATCCCATTTATTTTTTTACTTAATGAATCTCACTGCTTAGAAAAAGGATTTACATTTACTGATTTATTTTGAATAAAACTTGATTTTTGAAAGCGTACAAATAACATTTGTTGTTTTATTTCTATTGTATAAATTATTTGTATTAATATTATTTCTATTGCTTCCTTAAATAACTTGCTTTATGTGCTGTAAAATTTGTAATGTCCTTATTTGTTTTTCAAGCAGAACTGAATCTAAGCATTCAAAGTATTAAAAAAAGGTGATATTTTTTTTTTTTTTGTTCCTGGCAAAGCTAAACAAGTTGGAAATTGCACGTAAAGCGTAGCAAATGAGGTGCGTTCGTTGATAACGAAGTTTTAAAATATTCAGATCTTGCTGATATAGTAGAGCGTACTTTGGATACAATATAGTGGTCGAAATCTTTGTGTTCCTGTAAATATGCAGGGAGTAATTCTTATTATACTTCATTAACGTATATCTTATTCATAAAATGTGAAGTAGTTTAATATAATTAAAACACCCCCCAAACAATGTTTCCCCGTATAACATTATTTAGTGGAATATATTTGTGTGGCCCTGTAATTTAATAATAAATATTCTTTGCATCACAGATTACACAAAATGTATTTTTAGTACATATTTCATAGATTCATGTCGATTCTATTATATTCAAATGAGTGTAACACCATTAAAATGCATTTGAAACTTTTTTCCCCATTGACCGTAATGTAACGGAATACTTTTGATTGTCCCTGTAATTGATCAATGCATACGATTTTCATAACATTTGAAATGACTCGACAAAATTATGTAATAAATATACGTTTTAAATTTCAAACGATTAAAATGCATTTGAAACTTTTTCCCCCATTGACCGTAATGTAACGGAATCCTTTTGATTGTCCCTGTAATTGATCTATCCATACGATTTTCATAAAATTTGAAATGACTCGACAAAATTATGCAATAAATATACGTTTTAAATTTCAAACGATTAAAATGCATTTGAAACTTTTTTCCCCATTGACCGTAATGTAACGGAATCCTTTTGATTGTCCCTGTAATTGATCTATCCATCCGATTTTCATAAAATTTGAAATGACTCGACAAAATTATGTAATAATTATGTATTTTAAATTTCAAACGATTCGGTTGGGTAGTTTTTGCGTTGTTATATGCGGACGGACAGACAGACAGACGGACAGACAGACAGACAGACGGACGGACTGAGCGACAACAATAGGTGCTACGTATTTACATAATTACGAACGCACCTAAAAAGGTTAAAATTTTTGCTACCCCATCTCCTGCTTTCTGATATTGTCAGTTTATTATTATTATT
This sequence comes from Maratus speculifer, assembly GCA_964019185.1. Lineage (NCBI taxonomy): Eukaryota > Metazoa > Arthropoda > Arachnida > Araneae > Salticidae > Maratus > Maratus speculifer. The sequence goes on along the minus strand of CAXHSM010000972.1, from coordinate 58,921 downwards.
TTTTACTGAAATGGTTTATTTTAATGATTTAGGACCTTTATTTACTGTTTAATTTTTATATACGTATTTACTCATGTATAAGGCACACTTTTATTCTAAAAAATTAGGGCAAAACTCCTAGGTGCGCCTTATACATGGAATAATTTTTTACTGTTGGATGCAGTCAAACGATATACATATGAAAAGAGAAATTATTTAAAGAAGTTATTAAAACTCGGAAAATGTTACTTAATTGAAGTAATACTGCATATTTATTTCATTCCTTGCAGTTTTTTATACAACACAGCTAATGATATTATCTAAACGCTAATTAGCAACTCTTTTTACCGTCACTCATTCATATTTCCCGTCATTCTCTTACAACCCGAAGTCTAAAAATGCATTTTCGTCTTGTTTTCTGGTGTGGTGTAATGTTTGTTTCAACTTTTTTTACTGAAATTCATTTGGTCACTCTTCATTAGCATATCAAATTTATGGTGCGCCTTATATACGAGATTTTCAGAAATCACCATTCTTACTTGTAAAGTAGGGGTGCTCCTTATATACGCGTGTGCCCTATACACGAGTAAATATGGTAATTGTTTAAATGTTTTAATAATTTTTGTATAGTTGTTTAAATTTCTTAATCACAAAAATAAATTTACTAGCAAATTTTAATGTATTTTGCATTGCTATAGTTGTAAAACAAGTAGAGGGTCTTTACTATAAGCAGGGTGTATGTGCTATAATTTGTTTAAAGATAGGATATCTAATGATGGTTTTAAAATAATCCAGAAAGTATATGGTGTATGCTTTCTACTACTACAACACACATGTTGTGACTTTTTTGTTGTTGTTAAATTTTTCAAGCAAACAAACAAAAATAAAATTAATCACTATATTCAATATTACGCAACAAATCCATTAAATAGTTGATTTGGTTGATAATGTTTGATATTTATTCTGATCATAAATTTTTAGTCTTCTAGTATAGGATGTGCTCTGTACAGTAAAATGAATAGCAGATGTTGGTTTTATATTCTTTGAAGAGGAAAGGGGGGGGGGGGGTGCAGATATCTAAGATAGTAGGTTCTGAAATTCAATAATTTGTTTGAACTGGTGCGATATACTTGCATTTCCTTGTTAAATGCATCTAATTCAACAAACCTATAATACTTTTAGCAGAGTTTCCCCCAGGTTTAAAAAGGGGCAGGGTGCTACTGTTCTGAAAAGGGCACTTTTATAAAGAGGTTAAAAAAATCATGAAAAAGCAGGAATTTCGTCAAAGAATAGAGAAAAAAAATCCAAAAATTTCGTCAAAAAATTGAAAAAAAAAGAAAAAATGTAAATTTTGTTAAAAGATCGCAAAAGCAGATTTTTTTAAAAATTGCAAAAAAAAAAAAAACAGCAGATTTTGCTTAAAAAAAATCGTGAAAAAAGACAACATTCGTGAAAAGATCGTGAAAAAATGGCAAATTTTATTAAAAGATCACAAAAAATGGCAAATTTTGTCAAAAGACAGCGAAAAACTGCCAATTTTGATACGCTTAAACACGAAAATACGCAAATTTCGAAAGAGAAGCACTAAAAAAACTCATAGTTCATAACGGGAGGTACGAAAGGGGGGGTCATCCCGAGCAAAATTTAAGGGGTACCAAATTGTACTACAAACGTCATTTTTGTGGTGCCACAAGAAAAATTTGTGAAGGGGGAGGGGGGCATCAAATTCTAATTATGCCCCAGGTGCAATTTTCTATTTACACGTCCCTGATTGTGGAGCAGGAAAATCCGCTTTTGGAACAATAAAAACACAATTTTGAATCAGGAAAATTAGTTTTTATAACAGAAAAATTCACTTCTGTCATTAACTTTTTTGTGTGCCCTTTGACGAAATTTACATTTTTTCGCGATCTTTTGACATCTGTCGTTTTTTTGGGATATTGTGACGAATTTTACGTTTTTTCGCATATGTTTGGCAAAATTTGCCGTTTATCGCGAATCTTTTGACAGAATTTTATGTTTTATTGCGATCTTTTGACGAAAGTTGCAGTTTTTTGTGATCTTTTGGCGAAATTTGCCCGTTTTCCCGAATCGTTTTATCGCAATTTTTTATGAAATTTGTCATTTTTTTCACTGTCTTTTAAAGAAATCTGTCGTTTTTTGGATGAAATTAACCATTTTTTCGCAAATATTGCCGGAAATTAGTTGTTATTTCGTGATTTTTTGTAACGAAATTTGCCATTTTTTTATGAATGTTTGATGAAATTATGCGTTTTGTGTGAAGCGTAAGAGCTTTTCTTTTGTATTCCATCACCGATATTTTGCATAATTTACGCACTATGGCACGTCCGCATCATCGCTTTCTAATCTGGGACAAGAAGGGCGCTAGTTTTTGGATGAGGGGCACTATTTTTTATACTAAAGGGCAGAAGGGGTGGAGCACCCTCCTGAAACCCTCTGGGGGAAACTCTGCTTTTAGGATTCTCATGATGGGCAAAGATTGTAATTTACTCTTGGCACTGTGATAACAAACTTTGAAGTAGTAACAAGTATGAGATGGAAGAAAGATTGGAGATTGTCACATCCGATTAGTTACATAAAGTTAAATTATTTTTTACAATGTTATACTAAAGTGTAACATGAAAATTAACCTGGTTTTATGAACTCATAAGAAGGGAAAATGCCTAAATATATTAAGCTTTGCTAAATGTCTTATGTTCTAAAATGTTGTATAAACAGACTTCTGACCCCCCCCCCCCCCCAAAAAAAAAAAATCCAATAGAATCGGTGAATTTTGATTAAATATTTTATCAAATTTTCTAGGAGGGGGGGGGATTTTTTTACTTAAAATGCAAAGATTGTAAAAAATGGCGTTATTTGAAATCCACAGATAACAAAATAATAAAGCATCAATTCACATTAAAATAGAATAGTAATATCAGGTTTGTCACATTCTTGTTGCAAATTGCGGAATACTAACATTGTCTTTGTGATTTTAAATAATGTTTAGATTTTATTGCATCAAAATTACATATTATACAGAAACTATTGTTATATAGTTTAATATTAAGACAACATTGTCAGTGATAGCTAGACAAATATGTCAGGTAGGTCCATAAGTGGACATGAAATTCATTTATTAACCAGTATTAGAAAAAGGCAATGAATCATACGTTATGCAAATATTTTTATATATGTATTTTATACTGGCATCTAGTGTTTTTGTCTCAAGGTCATTAACTCCTTTCTGGATAAAATAAAAAGCAGACAAATTTTTTCTCTTTATTTGGCGAGAAGGGAGCGATACAATAAAAATTAAATTTATCAATCTATTGTTTTGTTATGAAATTTTCATTGTTTTAAATTCTCTTTGAGGCATGAAAGTTTTCAACTTTTTTTTAAAATGTCATATAGGCTGTTTTTAAGATGCAAATATCTTATATGATGAAAATAATTTTAATATGTATTTTAATTTTATTTGCTCATTTAATGTATATACCTTAATCAGTTTTTGTAATTTTCATTGATTATATTTATTTCTGAATGTTCATGTGCATTTATAGTGAAATAACTTTTTATTTGCATATGTAATTCAACTTTTTTGTTGAGCCTTTAACTTTCATGCCTGATATTACCATAAATTCTCCAAACATTTTAAACAAAATACTGAAACTGAAAATATCTCAAAAAAAAAAAAAAAAAACTATTAAAGATATAAAGACAATCAATAGTCATTCATTCTTCATTGGGGCATAAGAGATGTATGATGATTGTAAGTATAAGAAGTTCCCAAATGATTATCATAAACTTTGTACAGATAACACTTATATTTGTATTATATTTGAAGTAGTTACCTTTTTTATAAGCGGTATTTTTGCAACTTTTCGTTTACATTTAACTTTTTTGTGATGACCATAATTTCTACTACTTTTGATTTTTGAGCACTACTATTTTTCAATAGTAATTTTTGTCTTACTTAATAATTAGAACTCTGACTATATTAGACAGAATTGGCTGTTTGAAAATAGTGAAGTTCAAGTTCAAAGATTTTCTGCAGCTTGTGCAAAGCTTGGGTTAAAAGATATATTTTAATATGTTTGTTACTGATTTCCTATTTTAAAAATGTTATATTGAAATATAAAATTCAAGTTTATGAAGGTAATTTAAAAATATATAGCTTTTTTTCTTTTTTTTTTCATTTATTAGAAGTAACATGCTTTTTCTATTTCTACTACTGTGAAAATTATCAAATAGTCCTCCATCAATATTAAAAGTTAACTTGGCATTAATAACAATTAAGGTTTTATGTAAGTTGTGAGCTGATTTGTGCAATTTCGATAAAATTATTCTGTTCTAGTATTAATTTTTTCAGCTTTACAAATGCTGAATTAATGTCAAATTCAAATATCAAGCAATGCTTGACTCACTTTAATTGAGCTTTTTCATATCTTTTATTGATTTTAATTATAAAAAGTAGAGTGTCTGTCCTAAAATTGCAGCCAACATTACTGTAATGAAGAGAACTCTTAATATAAAGAGTAAAAATTATTCAAACTCATAAAACTTTTTCCAGTTTTTCTCATTTTTTTTTTAGCAAAATGTGATTTATATGTGTTCTGTACTTCGAATTTTTATGAAATGAAACACCTGAAAGAAATTATTGTTGATGTAGTCATTTATTTAATTTCTGAATACGAACTTATTACAGTAGACTCCCTCAAATCCAGCCATAATTTACAGATGTGAACTATGAAAACATTCAGTTCAGATATAGGGACAATTTTGTTTAATATTACTGTATTCATGTTTTTTCATGAAGGAAGAATAAATTTATTTCTAATAAAATTGCAAGATATTGATGATTTCACTGGTAATCACAATCTTCTCAACAAAAATATTTTTATATATTAATCAAGCTTTTTTTGGTTATTAAGGTGGCTCAACCTGAAATAAAACTTCTTTATGAATCTAATATTTCCAACTGAGCGAAAAATTGCCCAGGCTGAGAATCGAACCCAGGTACTTGTTTTACAAGGCCAGTCCTTTACCTATTAAGCTAACTGGGCAATAGCCTTCTCAGATTTTTCACTCAGATAACCTTATTGGTCATAACATCTGGTCTGTCATTTAGACAGCTCGGCAAAATAAACTGCAGGTAATGGAACTCTATATAATGATGCATATGTAGATATACTATTATTTTAACACAATCAAACTGATTGGCAAATTTATCATACAAATTGAATATTTCCAACTGAATAAAAAATTTAGGACAATTTTTCACTCAGTTGGAAATATTCAATTTGTCTGATAAATTTGTCAATCACTTTGAGTGAGCTAAAATAATAATCTAAAAACTTCCTTAGTTTATGATTTTGATCTGAATTATTAACGTAACTTTATGAGGCAAATTTCATTGAATATTTTATGAAAAGTACATTTCATCTTTCTAATGAATATTTAATCATACATTATTGATTATTAACATGATCTTAGCTTTTAATATTTTAATCATTTTGAAAATTATCTAAATTTTTATTATTTTAATTTTATTTATTTTAATATTTTATTATATTGTAAGCATTCATTATAGTTTCAATTACATTATTTATTGCATTCAAATTACTGATTAAAAAAAGTAAACAAAGAAATAACCAGAAATCTGCAAAATTCTAAAATCCACACAACTTCTGGTCCCAAGTTGGCCAGATTTGAGGGGGAGTACCAATTTTTGAACAAAAATGAATTCGGAAATGTGTCAGAAAGTAGCTCATTTTGGATTGGTAAACAGCCTTAAATGTATTTTAAGTCATAAATGCCTTATGTCATAACCAGTATTGAATTCAACTAGGTCATAACCAGTGTTGAGACCAGTTGTCCCTCCCAGGGGGCGGCCTGGGAGGGACCCCCCCCCCCCCCCCTGAGTCCCTTCCGAAGAAAAGTGTCTGAATTCAACACTGGATAACCTTTGTCATGCTGTCACAAAAAATTTGATTAAAACTACAGACTTTGACAACATTTTCTGAAACATTCTTTATCGCAATTAGAAAAATTTTGTTTAACTATTTCTGGATAAGAACACTTGTCAATTTTCTGCATAAAGAAATTAAGAAATGTTTAAATCTGAGAACTAAAAATTTGATGTAATATTTTTTGCATAATAACAAATTTTTTAGTTGGATCTTTGTTAAAAAAATCCTTCTTCTGTTTTTAATTAAAATTTTTGTATATAGAAAATTATGCTAAGATGTCTGTTTTTTGTTGCTGTTATTTGTTTTCATAACTATTAATGCTGCTTTTTGTGTATTCAAAGATGTGATGACGATTTAAAATTAATTTTAATAAATATGTGATATGTATAATTTTTTAAAAGATATTTTATAAAAATATTTCTGTAATATATTATTCTTGTGATTTTATTCTATTTTATTTAAACTCAATAAAAAAATTTTAAACTGATTTTTTTTTTTTTTTTTTAAATCAAAAGTTATTTTCTTAAAATATTTACAATTAACCATTATGAAATATCCTATATTAAAAACAGTTTTCTTCCCTTTTTTCCCCCCGTCTTTTTTATATTTGTATTTTAAGACCATTTAATTGTATGCATATAATGATGTTATTATCGGCACTCTACTGTAATTATAATAATAAAGTTTAATGCAGTTATTTTTTATATTATGGAATATTATGTGATGTCAATAAACTATTAAAAATTTGTTTTTTAATATTTAAACTATTTGTTATATTCTATATAAGTGTTTCAATGTAGCAAATTTCACTCTGATTAAACTGATTTTGATTGTAATATATTTATTACATGAATTTTTTACTTTCAAGGTTTATATATTTATTTTATTTCAATAATAAATACTATGGAAAATAAAAATCTAACTTTATTTTTAAATATTTTTTTGCCTGCCATCAATTGGCAGGCTTTTATTCTTGTGCATATAAACTTTCATTGGTGATATATATATATTTAAAACTGCCACATGATTTCACAGCTGTTTATTTTTGGGATTGTTTACTTGTTCTAGAACTGCATGAATTGCACTTATTTTGTTAATTCTGTTGGTTTATATATTTAATATTGTTAAAAATGCTGTGTAAAAGTTAGAAAAAAAAAATATTTTATGATATAGTTAACCATTTGCTACATACAGTTAAGTATAAAGGAGTATGAGTGCATCAGAGCTTTCTTTGATATCGTGTAAGTTTCAAGTGTGATTCTTTAAAGTATTTTTATTTAAAATAAAAATTGTGACATATTGTCTTCTGGAACAGGGCGATTCAAACTAGAACCAAATTGAAAACTTTAAAAATGCATTATTCTGAGCTAAAGTTAAAAAAAAAAGTACATTTTAAGGGCATATACAAATACCTTTTAATAACCAGATCTATGTGTTTTGTATACACAATTGGTGACTATCTATATGCACAACAAGAATATATACAGTAAATTCCCTCAAACCCACAGACGTCTAAAACCCACCCATTGTGGATGCAAACAATAAAACTTTTAATTGATATGTGGGGACAAAATTAGATTTTTTTATTTTTGTATCATTCTGTAAATATTTTAAAATGTAATTCTAATTAATATGGATAAACTCGTACTTTTTTCATATAGGAAGAATAAATTTATTTCTAGCAATCACAACCTGTTTATCAAATATATTCATATATTAATCAAACTTTTTTTTTTTTTGTTATTAAGTCCAGCTAAAATTGAAAAACAAATTTCTTATTTTATGATTTTTTTTTTTTTTTTTGTGAATTAGTAAAGTTCTTTTATGAGGCATGCTTTTTTAATTAATACTTATTTTACTTTTACTCTTTACTATTTTTAAGTGTCTTAATTTTTATTATTTTACTTTATTGTTTTAATTTTTTACTGCTATAAGCATTCATTATAGTTTTGACTGCATTACCTTATTGAAATTATGGTTTAAAAAATGTAAATAAAGCAATGATCAGAAATTCGCAAAATCCTAAAATCTGCACAATGTCTGACCCTACGCTGTGCAAATTTGAAGGTATCTACTGTATATGCATCGAGAATATTATATAGTCCTTCGAGTTGCCTAAAATTTGGTTAAAAAAAAAAAAAAAAATGCTTTACTAGAAAAACAATAGCTTAAACTAATTCATGTTCACAGATGAACATTTTTATTAGAGAACTCTTTTCATTGTGATCTTATGATTTTTGTTTTTTAAATTTCTGTGGAATAGTTTTTTTTAAAATCAATGTTGATCCTGATAGTCGCTGACTGTCATACAAAACATGTAGATCTATTTATTAATATTGTCATACGAAACATGTGTATCCGTTTACTAAATATCTATTTATACCCTTAAATGTACTTTTTACGTTTTAGCATGTTATAAATTAGCATAATAAGTGATTTTCATCCACGATTTTACATTATTCTTATTGACTAAAAACTTGAACTGAATAATAATAAATATGCTGCTTAGCTAGATTGTAAAAGCATTTTTATTTTTTAAAATTCAGTCATTTAAAAGGCAAATTCATTGTTTTTGTCCTTTTTTATGTAAATGATGTTTGAGGTTAAATCAGAAAAAAGGGTATTGTAAATAAATATTAATATTTGGGCACCTAAATAGAAATAATCTCCTTTCCTCCCTACCCCCCCCCCCCCAAAAAAAAAAAAAAAGTATGATGTAATTCACACATCACTGCAACAATTTGATTTGATGTCTGGTACAAAAACCCTTGATAACTTTTCTACCGATTGTCCTTGCATTATTCTATAAGCCAGTTAAATCTGTCAGTATTTATCAAAATTGATGACATCTTTTGTCACTTGCACTATCCTTGTTAGGACTACAACTTATACTTACTGCTTCTGTTTCATTTTTGTTTGATGATTAAGAGGCTACTTCAGTCCATCGCCAAATTCGATTCTTTCCTTTCCTTATACGGCCTTCACAATCGCCCTTAGTTTCAAAATTTTAAAATGACTACAGTCGTCGGCAAATGGCATGAATACAGACTGTAAATAATGATTATTAAATGTCACTTTTAAATTAAAAATTGCAATTTTAGTTAAACAAACACAAACGTGCAAGGTAAATTCTTGATTAGGCACAGTAGGTAAAAATGCCCTTAAAATTCTCCAAAGCCATACTCAGATTCCTCGAAAACAAAGGGACTTTTACTGTTGTTACAGCCGTATAAGGCAGCGTTCGAAATCCTTGGTGGTCCGCTGGTCCGAGACCACCGATAATTCAATCGGACCACTAATTTAGAAAATTTAGTGGTCCGCAGGACCAGTGCCTTTTTTCAGGCCCTGAGAAAACTGCAACCGATCGCACATAAGATTTTTTTTTTAATTATTATTATCAGCGATGCCGCGGACGCGCGTAAATTACTCAAAAAGTCGGCAATAGGACGTAAATAATAGCTCTTACGCGTCCCACGGGACGCGTAATTTCGTTAAAGGATCGCGAAAAAACGGCAAATTTCGTTAAAAAAATCGCGAAATAACAACTAATTTACGGCAAATTTGTCAAACAATTCTCGAAAAAATGGCTAATTTCATTCCAAAACCCGAAACAAAAGGCAGATTTCTCTAAAGATCGCGAAAAAACGGCAAATTTCGCCCAAAAAACCGCGAAAAAGGCAGATTTTTTCCAAAAATTGCGGAAAATTTTCAGATTTCTTCAAAAAATTGCAAAAAAAAGGGCAGATTTCTCCAAAAAATCGCGAAAAAAGACAAATTTTATCCGAAAATCCCGATAAAACATGAAATTTGTCAAAAAAAAATCGCGAAAAAACGGCAAATTTCCTTAAAAGATTGCGAAAAAAACCCACAAATTTTGTTAAAAAAGCGCTAAATAACGACTAATTTCCGGCAAATATCGTCAAAAAATTCGCGAAAAAACGGCAGATTTCTTCAAAAGATCGCAAAAAAACGGCAAATTTTCCCCAAAATTGCGATAAAACGGCAAATTTTGTCAAAAAATATCGCGAAAAACGGTATATTTCGTCAATAAAAATAAAAGATTTCGTCAAAAAAACGCGAAAAAACGGAAATTTCGACAAAAAAGCACGAAAAAAAAGAGAATGCCGGGAAAGAATTTTTCTGTTTTAAAAACTAATTTTCGTGCGTCAAAATGCTGCTCCAAAAACTGATTTTCCTGCTTCCCAATCGGTTTTTTATTGCTCCAAATCTTTAGTGAATGTGACTCCTGAAAGCACCATTTCATTAAGCAAAGTACCCATTTACTCAACAAAAATATTCCTTTTTTCAGCAAAAATGTCTTTTTCAATAATCCTGTCTTGCCCCATTTTAAAAGAAATGCAAACAATAGTGATACTTGTTATCTTCTACACTTAAATAAGCATTATTTTATAATTAAATTTGTATCTTGCACTTTTATTCTTTAAAAAGTACAGAAAATTTACTCTAAGTGTTAAAATTATTCAATAGAATTTTATGTAGTGGACCAGTGATGATGTCTGCGGACCAGTAAATTCTCATGCTTACTGGTCCTTGGGACCAGTGACTTTTTTTTAGGAATTCTAACGCTGTAAGGGGAATCAAGTTTGGCCGTACTCAGTCAGAAAAAAGATCATCTCATTAATGCTAATCCTATGGAAAGAATTTATAATCTCGTTTAAGTTTCAAGATTTATTTATTCCTTTTTTGCAATTTTCTGAGACAGATTTTTGGAACTGTTTATGGAAAAAAAAAAAAAAAAAAATTGTTCATTTTAAAATTTAAATAAAAACAGCCTTTGTACAAATAAACGCCAACTATTGAATGCACCAAAAAAAAAAAAAAAAAAAAAAAAAAAAAAAAATATGAAATTAAAAGTATTAAAATGTAAATGAAATATCTATATAAATTCCTTTCTTTGAATTAGATTAGTGAGTGGGTCTTTTTGCATAACTGAACCCTTAAATCTGTTTATCCTTTTCTGTGTTATGCTTCAAATAAATTGCATTAAAAGAATAATAATTCTACTATTTATCGATGTAAAATTAAAAATATTGTAATGTTCAAAAATTAAAAAAAAAAAAAAAGCAGTTAAATTCATTGTTTTTGCATTGCTACTGACATTATGGCATTAGTGTAATAACACAATCTTAGTTTTTACGTATGTGAAAACTAAAATAAAACTTTTAAAAACTATGATGTTATAAGTACACATCCAAAAAAAAAAAAATCAAACTAAAATACTTCAAGAAATATAAAAATTTGTTAATTGCTATCTTTGAAATTTTATGTAGTACATAAAATCAGAGAAGCTGTAAAATAGATTCTAAATTGCATAAAAAAATGTGTATATGTTGAAACCAAACTGAAAAATTTTATAATAGTGTAAGTTAAGTGATTGCCATCAACAGTTTCTTTGCTGACTATTTTAATTTTTTTTTTTAATATGCCAAGCAGCTATTTTTGTACTTTAATGTTAGGTGGACAAAGGTGATAAAATGCCAAATATTGCCCATCGCCATCATTTCATCTGTATTATTAATAGTGCAAGTTAAGTAACTGTCCCCAACAATTAGTCTGATTCTTTTGCCTTTCACATACAAGGCAGCCATTTTTAATACAAATTATTTTTTCAAATAAAACTACATAACTTGTCATGGTTGCTATGGATTCTTGGTACCTTTATGTTAGTCAGATGCAAATCTCACCAACAGAATTTTTTTTTTTTTCATAGTAAATTAAAACAATATTTTGATGACAAAATTATATGTTATGGTTTATTGTATTAGTTTTTATTTTAGAGTAAAAGGATTATATTTTAAATGAAATATGAAAAAATGTGACAAGAACAATGTTTGATGACTTATCACCTGGTTCTGGCTAGCATAAAAATGCCATGCTCTTGATTTCTTTATCAAAATCTTCAGATTTGGTGAAAGATTGAGTAAATAAATTATGAATAATAGTAGCATAATAAAATGATTGGTATACATTTAAGGTAGGCCAAATTGGTCACCAAGGGCAACTAGCGAGTTACTAATCACTAAGTTATGGGTAGGAGCAGTGACTTCTTAATCCTTTGTTCCAAATTATGAAAAATTCATCTTCTAAAGCAGCTTTTCCCAGCCTTTAGTCTTTAACATTTCTTTTGACATATACACACAACATACATACAACACATAACATTTGGACTTTTCATTTTGAATTGCCCCTATTTCTTATGAACATATCCCCTTCCCACTAAACTAGATAATGCAAACATGTTTTTTTCATTAAGATTCTTCTTTTTGAAATCATATGGTTAGCTGATACAAGTTATATTGCAATTTTACTAATAATTTTCTGGATTTCTGCCATTAGTGATACTCTTTTCACATATACCCAGGCAGGCCACCACATATCTTTAGTTGGAAACCACTGTTTTAAAGCATTTTTCGTTAATCTTCTAATTTAGATTTAAGAATTTACACAAATTTTCGAAAAAATTTTGTCCAATTAATTAAATTTGAATTTATAGACATTTTGTGCAATATTTGTAATTCCACTCAAATGGTTTTTATTTTGTAGAATTCAGAAATCGACAAATGCACTTGGAATAAAAATATTTCTGAACTGAAATCCCCCCCCCCCCCCAACTTCTCCTCCTTGCAATTTTTGAATGTCAAGAAAGCTGAAAAGAAACCATCCTTTTCTTAAAATATTTGTTTTGAGCAGTCAATGTTTTTTGAACAAAATAAAGTATCCAAAACTCATTCTAAATTGTATAACTACTAATCAATCCATCAAATCTTTTTTAAATATGAGTTATTTTAATGGTATTTTGAAGTATCGTCAGGGCATAAAGTGTTAATATGTGTTCATTAAAACTGCTGGTCACTCACTTTCTGAATTCTCCTCCGTAATGTTAGTCTAACAAGGAAGGTCTCCATAGTGGGCATACTCAGATTTTTTTTTTTTTAAATCCTAATTACTAAACTACTTACTAAACTTGTATATGTAATAAAGGATCAGCCAAAATTAGTGGCGGAATCATATTAGAAATTGTGTAAAAAAAATAAAATACTTTCGAATATTTGGTGTGAAAAGACAAAAGTGTAACACAGTTTGGCGAGCAGCATTTTTCCTCGACAAAAGCAAATGATTTTAAAGCAGCTCAAAACTGTTAGATGTTTGGAATGCATGTTAATGGTATTTAATGAATTTTAAAACATAAAGAATGAGAGAGTTTAATATATTATATGCATAAATATTGCATTACATATATCTATATAAATATTTATATATTGCCAGTTGGGTAGTTATTTAAATTATCATTGGAAAAAACATTTTAATAAATAATTGTCATAGAGAAAAATTATTTTCATATATTTAAGCATATTCAAAAATAAAAGCCAGATGTTTCCATGGCAACAAAATCGAATGGACAATGTTCAATTGGACTTTGAGCTTGAAACAATTTTAATTAAAATTATGAATTTCGTTTTAAATCTCAAATTTTGATGATTAAATTTGAATATAAATACATATAATTATCGATACAACAAATTTATACTTAAAACAAACTAAAACTGTCAAAATTAAATGACTTAAATTGAATTTATCTAAACAAGTTCCACTTTTTTGCCCCTTTAAGTGTATTTGACGTGAGAAAGTATTTTTTGAAATAGCATTCCATCGCCAACCGACGATAAATCGCCAAATGACGAAATTTTCATTATTTTTTTACGGACACTGCATGGAGGTTCCGCCGAAAATTTTTTCATAAACATATATATTTACATGAGAAGAACATTCTGTATTTTTTTTATTTTTCGGAGTATGCCCGTATGGAGACCTTCCTTGTAAAAGCATTTGATGCATTCTTATACTCAAAATCTCTTCACAGGAAATTAAATTTTGAACTTATTTTGGTGATATCTTCTTAAAGAATGTCACTTTATTTCTTATTTTCTAAAATTTATGCTGAATTTAATATTTCGTGTTAAAAGCTGACAAACTGGAAATAAAATTTTAACACTTCCTATAAAATTGACCATAGATTTTAGAAACATTTTGAAAGCTAAAAAGAAAAAAGTGACATCCTTTAAAAAGATATCACCAAAAGAAGTTAAAAATATTAATTTCCTGTGGAGATATTTTAAATATAAGAATGCGTCAAACACCCATAGACTTTACATTATGGAGGGGAATATTTAAAAAGTCAGTGACCCGCAGCCTTAAGACAATATAAAGAACAGACTCAGTAATTTTTTTAAAAAGTGTTTCTCATTTATATTTCAGGTGTAACAGCAGTGTTCTCGCTGGCGCTCGCCAATGCGCCAAATTGCGACTCAATTCTTCATTTGGCGAGTAAACAAGGGATTAGATTCGCCAAATTTCTAGTGCTGAATTTTCGCTTTTTCTATATATATTTAATATATAAATATTTTTAATATATTTGTAGCAGATAGTTAAAATTAGATTAATAACAATAGCTGTCACCGTTATAAAAACTTGGGTTAGAACATATTGAAAAAAAAAGAATACATTAAAGAATTAAAGGCTTTTTTCTACTACATGACGAATCTACTTTGCTAATACTTTTTTCATTTGGCGAATGTTTTTTATTTTTAATTAGCCAAATTACTAACGTTGGTCAAATGTCAGCGAGAACACTGTGTAACAGTACTACTTTATCCCGTCGACCAAATTCGCTAAATTATACATGCTGACATAATTTTTATTTTAAATAATGAAAAAACAAATAATTAGTAGAATATTAATAAAAATGCAAATAAAAAGTTGAAATAAAAATCATTTAATGACGTTTTAAACATGTGTATCATATTTAACGACATTGAATGTGACATTCACATCATCCGTTATTGGCATTTAATCTTATAGTTTGGCGATAGTTTTTTGGTCGATGGGATAACCAAGTAGTACCGGTGTGACTAATAGGGAACTTAATGTAATCTAAAGTTTTAACTGAAGATAAAGATAAGCACTGCAGTTCAGGGCCCTGCTTCAGAATGACAATTTAATAATAATTTTTTTTTTCATAAGTATATATTTTTTCCTTTTACCCAAAAGTTTTATTGGAGTGGTTCCCCCCCCCCCTACCCAATTTAAATTGATTGTAATGAGAGCAACAAATACATTTTATATTGAACTTGTAAAAAAAAAAAAAATGCTTGCTGTTTTGTGTCTGGTTGACTTTTTATAGTTAATGACAAATGTATAGGTGGTGATGAAAGCTGTTTGAAAATATAATTTCTTGTATGAATTTATGTATTGATGTTACAAAGTATATTGTTTGCTTCTAGTTTTATTAAAATGCAAAGTTTATCTGTTAAAATTGGCTGTTTATTTTTAATATTCATAAACCTACACTTGCAAATTTTATTCACAACTTTACACTTTCACTTTTTAAGGAGGGGGTGACAGTACAGGGACAGATAAAAAGAAGTAAAACTTAAAGGTTGGATGAATAAATCTTATGATTATTATACCAACTAGCATACCCAGCCCGCTTCGCCGGGCTTAATTTGAAGGTTTATTTAATAATTTATGTGTATGGTACGCTTCTCTCTCAGCTGGCGACGGATCCCCCGGTGACTCTACGCTTCTCTCTCAGCTGGCGACGGATCCCCCGGTGACTCTCCCCGGACCATCGGCACTCCACGTGCGTCGGGTGAGCGTCAGAACAAACTTTCAGCATATACATATGGGTGGTTGTACTTGAATGCACAGACCTGCGCGTTTTTTTCTATCTTGCTTTTATACCTCTGGACCGAGTTGGCGCATTGCCAAGATTTGCTTCCTCTGGACCGAGTTGGCGCATTGCCAAGATTTGCTTCCTCTAGACCGAGTTGGCGCATTGCCAAGATTTGCTTTCCCCTGTGCCTCAATTAATTAATTATCCTCAGAATTCCTTTTATTTATAGAGATTAGGATAATTGGAGGACCAAGGATGAAGTTTGTAGTTAATAATATTTCAAACTCTTACAGCTTTTTATTTGACATACGCTTCATATTTTGCCACCTCTATTTCGGTTGTTTTTGAAAGTTACACAGCTCCCTCTTTCAAAAAGTCATTGTAAACTCTAAAAAAATATTAAAAACTTTTATTTAATGCTAAGTTTGTTGAAAATAAAACGATTGGAATTTTGCATTATGAGTGGAATTAAGGTACCGCAACAATTATAATTTAGAACATTAATAGTATACAGGGGTGTAGTCGTAAAAATAACAAAGAATATACGCTATAAATAGAGGATATACACTCAAGGCAGACAATATATCCTAAAATGTGTATACTATAGCTTTTTTTAGAAACAAAGGGTATATGGTGTATACCCACCACTATATCCCTGATAGTATATTTGACTCTAGTGTTACTATGCAGCAGATTATATCAAATTGGTTCGCCAAATTTCGTACAGATAATACTAACTTTGTTAATGGGCCATGCGATAATCCAAAGTCAATAGCGAATCGTTGTCAGGTCACTGTTTGAGTCTGGCCATTGCAGAGGCCACTCAGCGCCGTGCGAAACGGGGGCAGTCGCCTCGGGAGCGGAAATTTAGGGGGCGCCAAATTTATACTACCAACATCATTTTTGACCTGTCACAAGAAAAAGATGAGGGAGGGGCGCGCCAAATTGAACTTTTACCCCGGGCGCAGTTTTCTCTTCGCACGCCCCTGGTGCTACTGAATTATTATTTAATTTTAAACAAAATTATTCCTTATATTTGTAACTCAGTATTCAAATAACAAATTGCGTTTTTTCTGACTCATTTTTAAATCCATTTTTGCTCTCAAACGCATCCAATTGACATGTTCTCTTATTTAGGAACTATATAAAATGGCGTATTAGCCAGTTTTTTCATAAAGGCAGAATATATTTTAAAAAAGGTTGCCGAAATGGGCATTTCTCACAAAATTTCCAGAAGCTATCGTGATTGAAAATTGAGGTATTCAAATAACAAATTGCATTTTTTCTGACTCATTTTTAAATCTAGTTTTGCTCTCAAACGCATTCAGTTTACAGGTTCTCTTATTTAAGAACTAATAATGTGCCGTATTGGTCAGTTTTTTTTTTTTTTATAAAGGCTGAATATATTTAAAAAAAAAAAAAAAAAGCTGTTAAAGTGGGCACTTTGCACAAAGTTTCCCGAAGCGATCATGATTAAAGAATTGAGGATGTATTCAAATAACAAATTGGTTCTTTTATGACTCGTTTTTAAATTCATTTTTTTCTCTGAGACGCATTCAATTGACAGTTTTATGTTATTTAGGAACTATATAATGTACCGTATTGGTCGATTTTTAAAATGAAGTTAATATATTTAAAAATGTTATCAGAACGGGCATTTGAGCCGAATTTGGCTTAAGATGATTCTGATAAAATCAGTTCTTACAGAAAAGTAGAAATAAAAATTTTTCAAAAGCGGCAAAATAAAATGGGTTTATCCCTAATCATATTTTATATTTTGTTGTTAAAATGAGCACTCTTCGAAATGTACCTCCGTCTATTGGCCAAGCCGACAGGGATTTTTTTTTTAATCCCATTGTGATACAAAGGATTTAAAGAGTAAGAATGAAAAGCTTTTGAAATTTAAAAAAGGCACATCATTTTTTGGAAACTTTGCGGTGAAAGTGCATCGGGTGATGCAGCTGTCTATGAAGAGTGGTTTCAGAACTTCCTTCTCTTTTAAAGTACTGTAAAGCAGATGATGGGCTTATGCAGATGAAACTGGATTATTCAACCAGTGTTTTCCCAGTAAAACGGCTACATTTAAATATGAAGAAATCTGACGTGACAAACAGATTAAACTTGATGTAGTTGTGCTTTTTGGCAGCAAATCAAAGTGACAAAGAAAAGCTTCCTCCTCTTAAGGGTATTCTTAAATAAAAAAGGGCAACTTCGTGACACATGCTTTAATTTATTTTTGTTCAGAAATGCATGAAAATAGCAGGTGTTATTATTCAGAACTGCCTAATTGTACTCAATGTTCAGTTTTTTAAAAAACACAATAGATTTTTCATAACAAGTCTTCAAAGTTGACACTTTTGAGCACATTTCCCGACGAAAGCAGAAAAACCGGTCGAAAAGCAGGAGAAAAACGGGTGATCTCGTGATCGAAATAGCTTAGAACTGGATAGGTAATTTATTTATTATAAAATGGAAAAATACGGTCAATTCGAAATCGTTTCCATAGTCAGGCATTCCAATTTTATATATTTCTGTTAAAAAATGAATTTGCAAAAGTGTCAAAACGTTTTTCGCTTGTTGAGCGGAGCAGCTGAGGTACACCCTTAAGGTAGGACAATCTAAAACTCTGAGGTGCTTTGCTAAAATGAAGTAATTTGTACTGCTGTGTAGGTCAAATATAAAGACTTGGATGGCACATAATTTTTGCTGATTGGCTGATGGGAATCGTTAAAACAATGGGTTAAACAAATCGGTAAAAGTTAGCTAAATACGCGTTCTCCTCTTCAGAAACAATAGTAAATCCCACTCTAATCTTACATCATTAAAAAATATGAGAAATTTAGATGTTTAATTTTTGCCACGAAAATGACTTCGAAGTTTCGATCAGGACAACCATCGACAAGCGTTCCACTAGAAGAAAATCCGTAGCTTCAAAGTTGTTTGTTGAGCCCAAATTGTGAGAAACTTCTGAATAAAATGGTTCTATCTAGTACATCTATTAACATCTTGTAATCAAGGGAGGGCTGACTATACATAGAAAGCGTGTTTCAGAAACAATAATAAGAAATTGATTCATAAAAACAGGATTTTCAGATTATGTAACATCCAGTGAAAAAGAAGTTGATTTCATTAAGCGACTGAAGAAGGCAAATTAAATCTAGAACAGTGCGAATCGATGCAAAAGACATGTCAGACTGAGATTTCATTCGAAGAATTCTTGAATGTAGTAGACAATAAACTTGAAAATAGCGGCACTATGACAGAAAAATGCAGAAATTTCTGATAAAGAAATAAAAGACCTACAAGATGAACAAAAGCATGAAAAAATTACTGTGAAAGAATTCGAGAAGGCAGTTGATCTGCTGCGGAGATTTCTTGAATCAAATGAAAATATTAGAATACATTTGGTATCACTGCTATGTTAGAAGCAACTGTACAATTACAAAAAGATTCTGCGAGATGGCAGGCTTCAATTAAGAACTTTTTATTCTGAAACAACTGAACGCATTTCTTAATGACGAATTGAATATTATTTAATCAAAACAAGTGTCTGTGCAATACAATTTTGAAATTATTAAAACAGAGAAAAGAGTAATTTGCTAATTATTAATATATTATGTGTAGTTTCTAATGAATTTTATTTTTACAGTTAAAAACAGTTTGTGAGATTGAATTTTTTAACTTTTGTCAAAACCTTGTTTAATCGAAACCTCTGTCTCGAATTTTTTTCTCTTCTCCACAGATTCGAGATATCGAGGTTTTACTGTATTTTACAATTTAACGGATACCATCTTCAACACTTAGCACCTCATACTATCATAGCTGACTTTGAAAGTCTCATCATTCCCTATTCACACAGCCAGAACCTAACCCTCAAACGTCTTATACAATTCCTACACAAAAGCATATCGCTTGTGGGTATGCTTACGTAATAATAGATCAAGATGGAAAAACACACAAGACCATGAAAACTTATCGATAGGAGATGTCGTAACAGATTTTTTGAGAAATATTTTTCAAGAAAGAGATGAATTAGCCGAAAAACTGAACACCATCAAGCCTATGAAACCAAGGCAACACTTGATACCGGGCTTGCTCATTCCTTTCATGACGTCACAAAAGGTGGCTGAATGACATCCAGCGATTGGTACAAAACGATGGTGCGTCACTTTGAGCTCTGTTTGTACCAATCGCAGATAGCGGCCAGCCACCATTTGTGAAGTCGTGATAAGGAACGAGCAAGCCCGGTATCTAGTGTAGCCCTGATGAAACTATCCAAGGAACAAGAAAAAGCCTTCAGAAAAGCTACTGTGTGCTGCAGCTGCAATCAACCTTTAAGAGCTAAACGTTGTCGTGATCATAATTATGTAACTGGTGCTTATCGAGGTGCAGCACATACCGGATGTTCCAAAAATAACCGGTGGATTTTAAATTTCAATAACTTGAAAACGGCGACAGCTATTAAAATTTTTTTTGCAGGGGGGTTATGTATGATGTCAAGAGTTTTTTCGCCGTGATTTTTTATTTTAGTTCGGATTTCAAACAATAGATGGCGCTGACTTTACTCCGCATTGATACAAAGTAAGGAGATTAAGGATATGGAGTGTGTCTCATTCGATTTCATTTCAATGGAATGCATTTTTGCCATGGAAGTAACAGGTTCTTCGATAGTGGAATACAGCGTTCAGAGATGGGTACAAATTTCGCAAACAGTATTTGAGTTTGCAGGAGATTTTACATTTATGAAGTTTTATTTGCCCGGATGAAATTACTTTCTTATGGCACGATTTAAAGAATATTTTATGCATCGTATTTTAAAACTACACTGTTAAAAATTTGAAACCTTTGCTGCATCATCACACCTCCGCTTTTATAGAAAATAATTACTTCACTGTATTATGGAGCATTCTCATTGGTCAAAATAGAGATATTCTATAATAGCAATGGAATGACGATGCAGCAAAAGTTTCAAATTTTAACAGTGTTGGTGAAGATATTTTGCTACAATCTTTCTCTTAGGACCCGATTCTGAACTCATTCCATATGATTTCAATAGAATGTGATGTTATCATGGAAATAACATAATCTTCCATTGAAAAATACAGTGTTCGGAATTGGGCATGAATATAACAAGCTGAATTCGAGTTTGAAGGCTGTTTTACATTATGAGTATTTATGGGAATTTTATCAAACCCATTTAGAAATTTAGTTAAAATTTCCAAAATTTTAGTTTGGAATGAAATTCCAAACTAAGTTATAAAATTCCTAACTTTCCTATTGGAATTTTTAAAAAATTAGTTAAAAGATCTAAAATTTCTTAGAATATCACAAAAGTTATAAAATTTTAAACAAACAAAGAAAAAAATCTTTACGTAAATTTAAAATACGATGCATAAAATATTCTTTAAATAATGCCATAAAAAGTAATTTAATCCGTAGTAAAAAAAAAACTTCATAAATGCAAAATCTCTGCAAACTTGAATACTGCTTGCGAAATTTATGCCCACTTTTGAACGCTGTATTCCAATATCGAAGAATCTGTTATTTCCATGGCAACAACGCATTTCATTGATATCTTATCGAAAGAGTTCAGAATCGGGTTCTAAGAGCAAGATTGTAGCAAAATATCTTCACCAACACTGCTAAAATTTGAAACTTTTGCCGCATCGTCACTCCATTGCTATTATAGAATATCTCTATTTTGACCAATGAGAATGCTCCATAATACAGTGAAGTAATCATTTTCTATAAAAGCGGAGGTGTGATGATGCAGCAAAGGTTTCAAATTTTTAACAGTGTAGTTTTAAAATACGATGCATAAAATATTCTTTAAATCGTGCCATAAGAAAGTAATTTCATCCGGGCAAATAAAACTTCATAAATGTAAAATCTCCTGCAAACTCAAATACTGTTTGCGAAATTTGTACCCATTTCTGAACGCTGTATTCCACTATCGAAGAACCTGTTACTTCCATGGCAAAAATGCATTCCATTGAAATGAAATCGAATGAGACACACTCCATATCCTTAATCTCCTTACTTTGTATCAATGCTGAGTGAGGTCAGTTTTGGCTTCGACTGAGCGCCAATCGCCGTCAGCGCCATCTATTGTTTGAAATCGGAACTAAAAATCAAAAATCACGGCGAAAAAACTCCTGACATCATACATTACCCTTCTGCAAAAAAATTTTTAATAGCTGTCGCCGTTTTCAAGTTATTGAATTTTAAAATCCAGCGGTTATTTTTGGAACACCCGGTATGATCTGCAACCTTCAATATAAACAATCTAAAATCATCCCCGTCATTTTTCACAACTTGAAACATTGCGACGGTGACCATCTAATGACAGAATTAGAAAAATTAAAAAGATGCAGATTAGACGTCATTGCTAATACTATGGAAAAATACATCTCCTTAACCATCAAAATACAAGACTGCCCTGTAAAACTTACATTCCTCGACTCCTTTCAATTTTTATCTACATCCCTTGAAAAATTAACTGCTAAACCTCCAACCAACAGACTTCCATCTCCTTAAAGCTAATTTTCCTAACGATACAGACCTCTCACTCCTCACTCGAAAAGGAATATACCCGTGCAGTTATTTTACAGACTTCAAGAAATTTGACGAAACACAACTCCCTCCACCTTCTGCATTCCACGACGATTTAACAGACAAACCCATTTTCACAGAAGATAATGAACATGCTCAAAATATTTGGAAAACTTTTAATATGCAAAATCTTGGACAATACCATGACTTATACGTCAAATGTGATGTCCTACTTCTTGCAGACATCTTCCAAAACTTCAGAAAACTGTGCCTACAATATTATAAAATAGATCCCACTGACATGTTAAGATCTCCAGGACTCGCATGGCAAGTCTGCTTAAGGATGACTCAAATACAATTGGAACTTCTCACAGATATTGACAAACACCTGTTTTTCGAGAAGGGAATACGAGTAGGTGAAAGCGTCATCAAAAAACGATACAATCCAGATGTCCCTGATTACGATGAAAACCACAAAACAAGTCATATCATGTACTGGGACTGGGACGCTAATAACTTGTATGGATGGCAAAGTCCCATTACTAATCTGTTGGGTAGTTTCAATGGATCTAGTCATCAGAATAAATGATAACACCGTCCTCTCCCACCCAGATAATGCTGATTATGGCTATGTCCTGAAGGTGGACTCGCGTTATCCTCACCCTCTCCATGACGAATACCCACTTGCTCCAGAAAACCTCCACATCACCGAAGACATTTTATCCCCGTATGCAAAATCATTATTAAATAACAGATCCTACAAAGGAACCTCAAAAGTCTTCTCCAATTTAATAGACAAGAAACATTACGTCATCCATAATAGAAATTTGAAATTCTACATCCAACTTGGCCTCGAATTTAAACAAATCCATAAAGTTATGAAATTCAGACAAGCGCCTTGGTTAAAACCCTACATAGAATTCAACAACGATTAGAGGAAACAGGCTACCAGCTCTTTCGAGACAGACTCCTTCAAGTTGTTGGACAACTCAGTTTTCGGTAAAACAATGGAGAATCTCCGATTAAGACGAAAAATTGAGTTGTGTAACAACAAGCAGAGGTAAAGAAAACTTGTTGCTTCTTCAGCATTCACCAACTTCAAGATCTTCAATGAAGGATTGATAGCCGTGGAACGTGTCAAAACCGCACTGACAATGAATCGTCCTGTCTATGTAGGGTTCGCCATTCTGGAGCTCTCGAAATTGTATATGTATAGGTTCCACTATGCAGTAATTCAGAAACATTACCAAGATCACGTCCAATTCCTTTTTACAGGTACTTACTCATTCACCTACCACATCCAAACAGATAAT
This sequence comes from Maratus speculifer, assembly GCA_964019185.1. NCBI lineage: Eukaryota > Metazoa > Arthropoda > Arachnida > Araneae > Salticidae > Maratus > Maratus speculifer. Next base: position 35,411 of record CAXHSM010000972.1, on the reverse strand, counting down.
CTACAACAAGACATGCAAAAATATCAAGATGAATTCAACTTCTCCGACTATCCCCAAAACCACTCCCTTTACTCTGAAAAAAAAAAAAAAAAAAAAAAAAAAAAAAAAAAAAAAACAATAGGTTAATTCAAGGACGAGATAAATTCGAAACCATCTTTGAATTTGTAGGAATTAAGGCGAAAATGTATAGCATTTTCTCAGAAGACGGCCAGAAAAAAAGAGCGAAGAGAGTGTCTACATTCATCGTACGAAAAAAGATTAAACATTCCCAATATCCCGACTGCATACATCATCTGAAAACACTCTCTACAATAAATAATAGAATTCAACAAGACCATCACCAATTATAAGCCATCAAGCAGCAAAAACTAGCAGTCAGCCCATTTGACGACAAATGATTCATTTTAGGAGACGGTATAACTAGTCTTGCCTATGGTCGTCATCAAATTTAAAAACGTGAAAAAAGAAATTAAAAAAAATTAAAAGCTGAAGAAAAGAAAAGAAAATGAAGATCTACATTAAAAAAGTAGGGCATCACATGAAGAGATGTGATGTGGCGGGAGGAAGGAGGGACCCCATAAAAATTATATATATTTTTTAAACTTACATTTCATTTTTAAATTAGAAGTTGAAAAAGAAGACTGTTTCTAAATAAATGCGCAGTTTTATTAATATAATTAACCACTTAACCGTCTGCCCCAAGATAACTCGGGGTTAAAAGCACTGTTTCCCCATACCCATCGCCGGTGAAGTGGTTAAGGGCTATACTGTCGAACCTCGTTAACATGAACGCTCTTAACATGAATTACTTTTAACATGAATTCTTTTTACGGTCCCCTATAAGAACAAGTACAAGGAATTGATACTGATAACACGAATTACTGTTAACATGGACAAAATTTTAATTCCCCTTGAGGTTCATGTTAACGAGGTTTGACTGTATTCACATTCAGGAAATTAATTTTCTGCTACAGAATTTTCTAAAGTAATCTGTTTATAATTTTTAAAGGTTAAAGTTTCAGTTGCAAAACATGTTTTTAGAGATTGGATCATGCCGTCACAAGAAGCAGGTGATGTTTTTCGCACGAAACCGTGAGAAAGCATTTTTCTGTATCTGTCAACACCAGGTGCAGAAAAGTTGAGCTAAAAATTGGTTCGAATATGAATTTTATATACTTGAATATTCTTTCATAGCAGCTAGAGACTTGGAAAAGTTTCTGAATCTAGGAGAAATATGTGCATTATTAGTAAACTTTAAAAGTATTGAACAATTGTTTGCAGATCAAACACAAACTGTTTCCAACTACTTCCATAAAAATGTAAGTTTCAATGTGTTAGCTGGTATTCTGTTCAAAACACCTGATGATTTGTAAATTTTAGAAAAAGTAAACTGGTGTATTTCAAAATGGTGTAATTAATGTGTTAAAATGTGGTATACTTTTTCTTTCAGTAAAAAAGGAACTTTTTTCAGGAAAAAAATCAACTCTACATTAAAAATCTTTGAACAGATTTTGATAAAAATTTTATCAAAGATTAAGTTTTACTTTTCAAAAAAAAAAAAAAAATGTAAAGTGAAAAAAAACTCAAAATGAAAAAAAAATCAAAGTGAAAAAATATTTCTAATTGAAAAAAAACTTATGAAAAAGTAAAAAAAAAAAAAGAAAATTGTAAAATGAAAAATATATATATATCAAAGTGAAAAAAAAGTAAAAAAAAAAAATACAAAAAGTGTTGTTTAAAAAGTATTGGATGAAGAAAAAATATGTTTGTTTACTTATAAGAAAGTGTGTTTAAAAAAGAAACATGACACATGAAATTAATGGAAATAAACTTTTCTGCCAAAAATTGAACCGACTTCAAAAACTACTGCAAAGTGAAAAATAATTTTTTTACATAATAGTATTAAGAAATTAAATTAAGAGCGTAGTATTTATCATGCGTATTATTATATTTATGTACATTAATTTGATTTTTTGAAGTCGGTGCCAGCCAAGCCAAGTTACATGTAATTTTCCAATAGCATCCAAGTATCTACGAGTGTTTTACGATTTAATATTTAGTTAAAAAAATTAACTTTATTCTTTTACGATTTGCATTGGATAATTAATTTTAATTTTGAACTTGGCTTGGTTGGCAGCGACTTCAAAAAATCAAATTAATGTACATAAATATAATAATACACTTAGTAAATACTACGCTCTTAATTTAATTTCTTAATACTACTACCTTTCACAATAAAGTTCGGTGAATAGTCATGTAACATTAATGTAGATGAAATTTTAACGAAAGTTACCATACCATTCTTCGAAATAGTCACCTCCCATAACTATGCACCGCTGAGATCTGCTATACATGTCCTGGAAAATTTGCAAGAAGTCTTCTTTTGGGATGGAGTTCAAAAGCTTCGTCACGTTTCGTTGGTTGTCAGCAATGTGGTCAAATCTCTTTCAAAGAGATTTTGAGTCGTGAAAATAGGAAAAAGGTTGGAGGATTGAGATCTGGCGAGTATGGTGGTTGTTTAATTTGCACCACGACCCATGAATTTCTTATGGTATCTTGCAAATCTTAAAACCAAACTTTAATCTGATCTTTTGTTCTTTCATTTTCCTGTTCTCAGCTAAGAACCAACTCACTGAACAAGCATTTCGTAAAACACGTCTTACGCAGAACATAAACGAGGCTCAACTGAACAACTGATGGGGAAGATGATCAACAGTTGCCTCTATGAAGGTGCAGCGTTTTGTTTCCCCAGTGTTGCTAGATCGGCCGTTCTGAACTCATTCACCGAACTTTATTGTCAGACGTAGTATTATGTAAAAAAAAAAAAAAAAAAAAAAAAAAAAAAAAATATATTTTTCACTTTGCAGTAGTTTTTGAAGTCGGTTCAATTTTTGGTAGAAAAGTTTATTTTTCTCTTTTTTAGTTAAAAGTTAACGATTTTTTGAAGTCGGTTAATTAAAATTATTATACTGGAAAAATCATTGTAAATTATACACGCATGACAGGAGTGGGGTTCGTACCTACGCTCTTTATCAAGAACCAAAAATCAAAGCTGCTGTCTTACACCGCTCGGCCACTCTGACTGCACTCCATTCTGCGAGCCTATTCATCGTCCATGTTACTTTTAAATTGCGAGAAATCACTAATTTTATTATTTTTTGCTTAATTACTAAAAAAGTGCTGAACCAATTTCGATGAAATGGAAGTGGTACCAATTCGAGAGTAACCGCTTTCATTTAACACAAACCAAATTGATCGGCTGGATAGATTCGGAGTAATTGATGAACATACATAAAAAAAATACATACGCGTCGAATTGACAATCGCCTTTTCCTTTTTTGAAGTCGGTTAATAAAACTTATAATACGGAAAAAAGTATTATAAATTATGCCCGTATGAAAAGAGAGGTTTTCGAACCCACGCTTTCTTTTAAGAACCAGAAATTAAATTTGGCGACTTTCACCGCTCGGCCATCTTGTTTGCACTCGATTCAGCCATATTATTTAAGGTTCATATTACTTTTAATTTGTGAGAAATCACAAATTTTATTAGTTTTTGCCTAATTACTAAAAAAACACAGAATCAATTTCGATGAAATGGAACTGGTACCGATAAGAGAGTAACCTTTTTCATTTAACACAAAAACCAAATTTATCGGTTGGATAGTTTCGGAGTAATTCCTGAACATACATAAAAAATGGATACGAGTCGAATTGATAACCTACTCATCCTTTTTTGAAGTCGGTTAAAAATTGTAATACGGAAAAGATTATTGTGCACACGTATGTCAGGAGTGGGGTTATAACCCACGCTTTCTTTCGAGAACCAGAGCTTAAATGAGGCGCTTTAGGCCGCTCAGCCATCCTGACTGCATTCCATTCGACCAACTTATTCAACCTCCATGTTACTTTTAGTTTGCGAGAAATCACTAATTTTATTAGTTTTTATCTAATTACTAAAAAAGTACTTAACAAATTTTGATGAAATGGAAGTGGCACCAATTTGATGCGAAGAAAGAAAGAGGTGTTCTATAGATTTCGGCCATGGCAAGTTCCGTTGATTTTTAATGCAAAGCTCAGGGAAGCTTGGTTATACTATTTGTTATTCGGTTTTACTGTTATATTTGAATGTTACGTATATGTTTTATGTCTATTAAACCTTCTTTATATTTTGAAGAATATTATTTTACTTAAATCATAAGTTATTCACTTAAAATCTCACACATATATATATACACTATAAAATAAATAAATAAATAAATAAAATAAAATAAAATAAACATAAAATTTACGACAAAAACCGAAAATGTTTGCGCCAGTTTATTACCGTTTAATTTACAGGAAATAACTGTAATTTTTTTAATGAAGAATTTGTTTTTTCAACATTTTAAAATCGTTACATTTACAAAGATAAATTGTTATTTTAACAGAAATATCTTGTGATTTTTATAGATAATACGTGTAAATTTTATCAGAAAAATCCGTAAATTTTAACAAACTTTTTGGTATTTTCTGTGGTTAAATACTGTTATATTTATAGAGATAAACTATTATTTTAACAGAAATATCGTGGGATTTTTACAGTAAATACCTGTAAATTTTATCAGAAAAATCCGTAAATTTTAACAAACTTTCTGGTATTTTCTACGGTTAAATATTGTTATATTTACAAAAATAAACTATTATTTTAACAGAAATAGCTTGTGATTTTTACAGTGAATACCTATAAATTTGCCAAGGAAAATCTGTACATTTTAACGAGCTTTATGGTTTTTTTTTTTTTTTTTTTTTTTTTTTAATTTTACACTGTTACTTTTGTAGAGATAAACTGCTAACTTCACAGAAATATTTCGTGATTTTTTATAGAAAAAAAAACTCGTAAATCTTACGTAAAAATTTTGTAAAATTTAACAGTTTTTCTGTTTTTTTTAACTGTTAAATGCCGTTAGCTTTACAGGCATAAACTGTTATTTTAACTGAAATACTTTGTGAATTTTATATAGAATACATGTAATTCATACGATAAAATCTGTATCCTTTACAAAAATCTGTTTTTTTTAAGCGAAATACAAGACGTCCTAAAACTAATAACCTAATTAAAACACACTTTAATAGTTTACCTCTCAGAGATTCTTAGACAATGTAAATTACAAAGGTATTCAAAATAAGCTAGGATTGAATATGAAATGGTTTTGCCATTAGTTTTCATAAAGTTGCTCTTTAAAATTTTTATTTGATCCCTAGGGATCAAATTATATTTTAAGAAGTATTCCACATGTTCTGACAAGTACAAAAGTGATATATTTTATGGTCAAAACAGACAGAGTCAAACTAGAATTTGTAAAATTCCATTGTTTTTTGTTTTAAAAAAAAGACAAATGACTTCATAATACCAAAAAACTGAGAAATTTCATAAAATTTCAAATATAATACTTTAATAGCCTTTGGTTATAAAATAATTGAATCATTACTGTTGTACTCTGGAAAGCATGGAGAAAAATTTTCTAAACATATCTTATATGAACCAGAGACCCTATAAAAATGTTAAAACTGTAAATTTTTGAAAATAACTGGCAGGATCAATTGATCAATAGAATCATAATTCAAACTTTATTTTGAATTGATTATATATATTTTTTCCCTACATATTTTAATAGGTAAAAAATTAAAGCATTTTCAATTTCAGGAATATTCGGTATACTTATTTATGTACAAATGTATCTAACTTTGGCATAAATAGTAATTTTTTTGCTAAAAGAATAATTCAGTTAAAGGTGCAATATATTTAAAACACTATTTATGCCATTCATCAGCACTCTCACAAATCTTAGGATTTGAGTACCAATACTTTCAATCAGTAATATTTTCTTTAATCATACAGAAGTTCGGTCTTTAGAGAAATTAAAATTTAAAACAATTATGTACAATTGAAAGGATATTGTGAAGCAGCAAGATGATAATTCTTATTTCTTGGCTACGGAGCATATATTTTTTTTTATAACAAGAAGTCTCATCTCCTGATGCAAATACATGAAGAATCTTTTTATATCTAGATAATTTGTTTCAGTATTCCATAGCTATTCCATAAATGATCAAAGAATGATACAAGATAAAAAGAATTAAAAATTGATAAATTCAAATGAACAAAATTTCTCAGAGATGTTGTTTTGTCAGCATTAAATAGATAAAATTTTAAAATATTAGATTACCTCAACCTTCATATAAACTTTCGGTTACTGATTCCATTATTTACTATACTCATTACTACTAACTTTTATGAATGTTTGGCACTAACAATTTTGGAATTAAAAATCTGCTATTAAATATGAAGATACTCCTTGAAACTATCGGTGTGAAAAACAGGTAGCACAGGCATGCTAGACATTTTTAAACTTCATATTGATATTTTTAACTAAAGCAACATTTTGCAGTAATGTTTAGAATTTGAAAATAGATCAAAACAAACAAATGAAATTATGGCATTTATTATAAAATATAAAAATATACATAAAAATCAAATTGATTCAGTATTGTTATTATTATTTTTAAATTAAGACATAACAAACATATACATTATTTTTCTTTGCTTCTCAGTTCATCTTCAAAAAATGGTTGGGGTTTATTCCAAAAGCACATCTGTAAAAGAAATATTTTTACTTTAATGGGTTAAAATAAGACTTAAATATACTTTTTTATTAGTTGGGTGTAAGTGATAAATAAAAAACCAAATATTGTTCCCATCTTTAATATTCGTATCGATATCATTAAATAAACGATCAAGTGTGAGTAATACTCATGTTTAGAGGATTCCATACAATAAAAATAATTGCATTATTAAAAAAATTGTTGTTAAAAGGATATTAACACTTTATAACAAAACTATACTGGTCATTCCATGTCAAATCAACCAAAAAAATTTCAATATTCAACCTGACCATTTCAGATTTCAATGAAACTGCCAGGGATCATTCTGTATGATAATATAAATTAGAGCATGCATTTATTTTTTATTTATTGCTTTAAATTTTCATGTAATTAATTATTTAAATTTTGAAAAATCATTTTTTTATTTGCATAAATATTTTCAATTTTGAATTTCTCAAGTTCAAGTAAACATAAAATATTTTATGACCACTCATTTTAAAGTGGCGTTTATAAGGTTTAATTTGATATGCAAGTTGACTATGCATAGTATATATATATATATATATATATATGTAGTTTAAATTTTATTTAAGTTTAAAAATTTTAAGTTAAAAAATTTTTTAGCTTTTATTTCATAACTCCTGATCCCATTGAGATCCCACTCAAAGAATTTCAGAATTTTAAGCTTATAATAGTACAATAAACATACATTTTTTTTCAAAAGTTTTAAAAATAACATCTAAAAAATTTTCAAATTAAAGGGAAAAAAATTATATGTTACCTTTTTTTAACTGTGTATATCAAATTAAATCTTATATTCTCCTCTTTAAAATGAATGATCATAAAATTTTCTATGTTTGATAGAACTTGAAAATTTAAAAATTTAAAATGTGTAAGCAAGCTAAAAAATGATGATTTTTTAAAATTTAAATAATTAACTATATGAAATTTTGGTAAAAAAAAAAAAATTATGAACATATATTCTTATTTATATCATCAGGCAGAACAGTTCCTGAAAATTTCATTGAAATCTGAAAGGATCGAGTTAAGTCACTGTTTAATTTGGCATGGAATTACACATACAACATAGGGTTAGGTAAGTTGTATATATTATAAAATATAGATGGAAATATCATAAAAGTTCAAAAAGATATAGAGCCTAAGTTATATCAAATATTGCTATTCTGTCTAATTAATTTCTTTAATCTTATCCTAAAACTGTTTATGATTAATCTAATTTGGTACTGAGAATAAAAGTAGTGTATATTTAATCTTCTTTTGGCATTCCAGAAAACTAAATTCAATGTAGTGAAAATCTTTTCATTTAATGAGCAGCTAAAATAAAACCCTTCTTCAAAGTTTAAACTTGGAATCGTGCTTAGTGTGGATCAAAAAGAGGTTGCAAAGTATCACAGGAGTCGTAAATGGGCAGGGGCATAGTATTTATGTCATTAATTCAAATTAGTCAATTTTTAACAATTTCATGTGTATCACTTTTAAACTGGTACTGGACATTACATTATACAAATATATCATTAAATGTTGTTAGGGAATGTGTGTCTATAATGTTATCATTTTAGGAAGAATGGAAATCTACACATGATACTGAATTGAAATATATCTCCTTGGGGGGAAGGGGGTTGTCTTTTGATATTATGATTTTTGATTCAACAAAATTTTCTTTTTTTTTATTTGTAATTTTACATCTAAATATTCTGCTATATTATTTTAGTCTGTTTTTATGGAAATACAAAGTTATTATTAAATTATTATAAAATTACATAATTCCAAAATATGTAATGTCCCAACGTTTGGTATGAAGGCGGCTGGTCCCTCAGCAGCCAAATTCCGCTCGATAATGCTAAGTCTATGGGCGTTTGATGCATTCTTATATTCAAAATATCATCTCCTCAGGGAATTAATATCTTTAACTTCTTTTTTCCTTTTTTCAGTGTTCTCTTCCTAAAGGATTTCACAATTTTTTCTTAGCTGTCAAAATATTTCTAAAATTTATGCTTAATTTAACATTTTATGTTTTAAAAACTGACGAGTTGAAGGTAAAATTTTAACTCATTAAAAACTATGCATAGATTTTACAATTATTTTGAAAATTAAGAAAAAAAAATACATCTTTTAAGAAGAGAACACTAAAAGCAAAAAATATTAATTTCCCAAGCAGATATTTTAAATATAAAAAAAGTGTCAAACGCCCATAAACTTAACATTAATGAGGGAAATTCAGCCGCTGAGTAACCAGTCTTAATATTCTTCTGTCATATGCATATATATAATATATCAATGTAAAGTATATTTAAAATAAAACCAAATGTTAAGTATATTTGAAGTTATACTTGTTTTGTTTACTAACAAATATATGAGAAAGAAAGTTGCCCACCTGTTTTGGTGTTATGATGTTCTGCACCCCCCACCTCTCCCAGTGAGGATGCATGTCCAAGAAGACATTACCAGGGAATACATTATGTAATAAAAAGATATTGAACACTTTCAAATAGCAGCTATTTTTAAAGTGTTATTTGATATAAATTCATATACAAAATGATATATATATATATTTTTTTTAAATTTTAAAAATAGGTTAATTTATGCCAAAATGGGCCTAAAGTGAAATAATCCACTAAAAGCTGCAAGAATCCATGTTATCTTATGATAACATAAATGACATAAAAGACTAAACTATCCTTTAATGATTGTGCTTATGCATCTTATCATTATGGAAGTTGAATATATAAATACTTTTATAAATACATCCAAAGTTATTCAGACAATACCAATAAAAGAACCAATGAAACCAGTATTGTTACAATCATATTGTTAAAAACAGTTGAAGTTTGAAGAGAAATAGAAGGCAGATTACCAAATTACTAAGAAATATGTGGATAAATGGACATTATATAACCAGAGTAATTCATATATTACCATACAATAAACCAATGAAACCAGTATTTTTACAATTATCTTATTGAAAACAGTTGAAGTTTGAAGTGAAATAGAAGGCAGATTACCAAAATAATGAAAGATAAATGGATAAAAAGGCAGTATAAGGCTTTTCTATTAAACTACTTCTTCAGGGGTGTATAGTTTAACAAAAAAGCAAAAACATCCAACCAGTTTCTGTTATGAGTCGTGCTGAAAGCTAAGAATTCGACTCACAATACACCCGACTGGCTGGAAGCTATTCAGATGATAAATTAGTAGAAAGATACACATAGAAGAAAATAAAATCAATATGACAAAATAACAATAATACATTATTCCATTAAAAAAAAGGATATATATAGGAAGATATTTACCATTACCCATATCCTAGCAAGATTTGTAGTGCAATCAGATACAAACTACATGTGACTTACTAACAGTCAAGGTTATGGTCATAGTATAAATCACATAGATAATAAAATAAAGTTGTAACAATAATTATAAAAATTAGTAAAACATATATTATACTATATAATTCATAATATATTTAGAAAAAAATAGATGCTACTATTAGAAATATTATATTTTTATTTTTTATCAATTATTAATATTACTATATTAATTAATTAACTAGAATATATTACTACAACTTCTAGCAGAAAATTATTTTAGTGCTGCCATCTAAAGGATTAATATATTAATTAAATTATATGCTTATGGTGCTGCCCTCTATTATAGGAAAAAAATAAATTATTTATTAGCTAAGAATTTCCAAGAATAATTTCTATTCTAATATTTTACAAATAATTTCTTTAAGACAAACACAATAGACAACCATTAATAATTTTATATTCTAAAAAGTCATCTAACTATACGCTACCAATCAAATACCACAAAAATTTAAAATACAGTTATAATGATATGCATAATAATACAATTAACTTTCTTGATCTTAATATTACGCTTTCTGATAATAAAATTCTATTTGATATTTATGACAAACGTAATGACTTTCCTTTTAAAGTAAACCTCTTTACTCATTATAATTCTTGCCTACATAAATCTGTCTATGTCAATATATTACTTAATTTTGCCCATAGAATTAAAAATATTTGTTCACATAATTTTAAAATGCATAATTTAAAAACTGTACAAGAAACTGCTATAAGATATGGTTATCCTTTACATTTGGTTAAAAAAATATTATCTGTATAAACATTTATTTAGTATTAACTGTCTATTTTCTCTTCAACCAATATTACCATATGATGTTATTGATAAGAACTCCTATAGTCTTTAATATATAATAAGTTATTACATGATCTTAAAAATAATTAACACATTGCGTAAAAAAATGTTTAAAAAAATTATAAAAAATAAAAATAATACAAAAAAATAAAAAATACAAAAAAATAAAAAATAAAAAATATGAATAATAGGATGGTTGGGTGGGTTAGATGTTAGATTACGGAGGAGGGCGGTGTTGTCTGGATAATACGCAATGGTTAATTATTATATATTTAAAAAAAATTAACTTTACACATAGTATTAAAGTTTATGTTTTCCTAAAAACTAATATGCATAACTTAAAAATGATCAAGTTATTGAGATAAGATATGGTTGTCTATTGTATTTGTCTTAAAGAAATTATTTGTAAAATATTAGAATAGAAATTATTCTTGGAAATTCTTAGCTAATAAATAATTTATTTTTCTCCTATAATAGAGGGCAGCACCATAAGCATATAATTTAATTAATATATTAATCCTTTAGATGGCAGCACTAAAATAATTTTCTGCTAGAAGTTGTAGTAATATATTCTAGTTAATTAATTAATATAGTAATATTAATAATTGATAAAAAATAAAAATATAATATTTCTAATAGTAGCATCTATTTTTTTCTAAATATATTATGAATTATATAGTATAATATATGTTTTACTAATTTTTATAATTGTTGTTACAACTTTATTTTATTATCTATGTGATTTATACTATGACCATAACCTTGACTGTTAGTAAGTCACATGTAGTTTGTATCTGATTGCACTACAAATCTTGCTAGGATATGGGTAATGGTAAATATCTTCGTATATATATCCTTTTTTTTAATGGAATAATGTATTATTGTTATTTTGTCATATTGATTTTATTTTCTTCTATGTGTATCTTTCTACTAATTTGTCATCTGAATAGCTTCCAGCCAGTCGGGTGTATTGTGAGTCGAATTCTTAGCTTTCAGCACGACTCATAACAGAAACTGGTTGGATGTTTTTGCTTTTTTGTTAAACTATACACCCCTGAAGAAGTAGTTTAATAGAAAAGCCTTATACTGCCTTTTTATCCATTTATCTTTCATTATTTTGGTAATCTGCCTTCTATTTCACTTCAAACTTCAACTGTTTTCAATAAGATAATTGTAAAAATACTGGTTTCATTGGTTTATTGTATGGTAATATATGAATTACTCTGGTTATATAATGTCCATTTATCCACATATTCCTTAGTAATTTGGTAATCTGCCATCTATTTCTCTTCAAACTTCAACTGTTTTTAACAATATGATTGCAACAATACTGGTTTCATTGGTTCTTTTATTGGTATTGTCTGAATAACTTTGGATGTATTTATAAAAGTATTTATATATATTTTTAAACCTTTATTTGAATCAATAAAATTTACAAAAATAAATGCATAACAATTTCTGTATATCACTTCAAACAAAAAGATTCAAAAATGACAATTTCATTTTCAAACTTCGATAACAATATCAATATGTGGAAGAGGGGGATTCGAAATATGACAACATAGGATATCATAAGGGGGGGGGGTCTCCAAAATTACCAAACAATTGATAATGTTATATATGCACAGCTCATAATCTAGGCTTTAATAGCCGATGATACACATAGTATGCTGCCTCTGGCACTATGTACTTCCGAACCGTCCATATCTTTAAATGTTAAAAACTTGGATAATTATAAAAAAATAAATAAATAAATAACCAAATAAATAAAATAAAAATAAAATATAAATAAATAAAAATAAATAAATAAATCATCATCAACAATGCTTTTATATTTCTACTACAATTGGTACTTCTAGCTTCCCTCAATACCTTTGCTGGATAACCGTAAATCGAAATTTGTGCGTAATGAAAAATGTGCTTTGCTCAAAAACTATGTATCTAAGATCGCTATAGATTTCCTGCAATGTTTAAATTAAAGGGACAAATATTTGCACTATGTTTTTGATGGCATCTCTGAAAATATATAACATAAAATTAAAAGAAATGTTTATTTTTGAGTTCAGCGTGACGAAAGCTTAAACACGATATTCCATCCCTCACAATATGCAAAGATTTATTTTTTTATAAGTAACTTAATTAGCCCTCTTTTCACATGCTGTTTTCACAGTATATATATATATTTTTAACTGACCTTATATTTAATTTGCAATACTTAATACAAGTTTAAAACTTTTTACTAACAAACATTGATAAGTGCATCAAATATAAAGTGTAAATTTAAATGTTCACTTCTGTAAACCAGTTATTTTTCAGTAAAAGTTTTTTTTTTCTATTTTTAATTATCAAAATTAAAACTAAAAAAAAAAAAGCCAAATGGTGTTTATTAACCTAGCTAAAATCTTGCAACTTGATTAAAGTTGGGTTTCTTCCAAAAAAAAACTTTTTTTTTTTCTGGACAGTGAAAGAAATTGGGGGAAAAAAAGGGAAGAAACCAAAACATGTGCTTAAAGCTATATTAACTATATATAAGAATTATGAAAAGAGCTTGAGACAATAAAATGAAATCAAAACTGGGAAAACTTAATATCAGAAATATTTTTGGAAAAAAAAGTTTTCTATAATAAGAGTGTCTAAGTCATGGTGATTGTCATCAAATGTCCCGGGCTGACTGCTTCACATTTTATGTGATAGGCAGGGATTTTGTTAATTTAATGACAGCCAGGTACAGGGGATAAATAACCAACTGTTGTTCTATCGCTACTATTTCGTCTATGTTATAATAGTTCAAATCATGTGACCGTCATGAACAATTTTGAGCTGACGCCTTTTATTTTCATATGCAAAGTTTTTATTTTAATTTAAAAAAAAAAAAAAAAAAAAAAAAAAATTCAGAATAAAATTTCATAAAAATTGCCGTGATCGCAAAGAAGTTTTTTCTGTATGTTAGCTGGTTTCAAACCTTACCAAACTAGCCAGTTAGCATTTTTATTTTTCGCTTAGTAAATTAACATACTGCTTTGGTTTTGAAATTAAATGTCATGGTTTATAGTATTATTTAAATAGTTTTATTTTATGTTATTTTTAAAAGAAAAGAAAAAAAAGGAAGTCAAAATAATGAATTTTAAATGTTTCAATTTTAAATGAAATGTTTGCATTTTAAATTAAATGAGTGAAAGTATTATATTTTAAGTGAAATTAATGAAATAAAAAAATGTGACAGGAACAATATTTGGCAATTTATCATCTGTGCTCGACTAATATGAAACAATATATTACCGGGTTCTTGATTTCTTTAACTTCTGATTTGGCAAAAGATTGAAAAAGTAAATTGAATTATGATTTAGCATAGAATACATTTAAGGAAGACCAAACAGATCGCCAAAGACAGCTAATTTTTAAATAACAAATTTCAGGCTCAGCAAGTATTTTTACAAGTGATGGAAGGATTGCCAACTTTTAATCAAGCAAAAAAAAAAAAAGCCGATTATCTATTTATTTTTTAAAATCACCTCCGAAATTTTTGTCAAACATGGTCAAGATTAAAAAAATCATTACAGAATCAAGATTCGAAAGTCATATCCTTATTCATTTACATCGTCAGTATATTCAAAAAAAGATAAATTTAATTTCCGAGAAATCTTTAAAGTTTATGTTATGAAATGGGCCTCTGTAAGAGCCAAATGATGTGAATATAATCGAAATAAAATGACTATGCAACAACTTGATACCGATCATAAGATTTGTTTAGCCCAAATTCTTGTAAAATAGAATGAAAGTTATTTAAAATACCTACAAATTTAGCTGTTCCAACATATACTATGGGAAGACTTTTATAGGAATAAAACATTTGAAAATCTAAAATATGCCAAACATTAGCTTAATTGGCACCAAAGCCAATTTGTTGCCAAAGAAAGATTTGAATGAGATTTTAACTTTATTTACAATACAAAATATTATTATTTTTTTAAATATATTAAATTGAATTATTTGAATTCACGAAAAATTTTAACAAAACTGTTGACAGTCGTCTCCTTTAGTAAAAAAAAAAAAAAAAAAAAAAAAAAAATGCGACAAATATAAAAATTATATAATTTCAAATCCCCCTCCAAAATATTTTTTTGGCTACGTCCTTGCCTAGCTGATACTAGATATTTCACATTAAAGGAGGTAGGTCAATAAAGGCCATTTTTCGCCCATCAGCTGCTAGACGTGACATACATTTTTTTCATTAGTATACCTCATAACAAGTAAGAAAATAATAATATCTTGTAATTAGTTTTAATCCATATAATCTATAGTAAACACAACAATAAGCGTAAAATTAAGATAAATGGAGCTTACTAAGATTATTATTTCAATACATGAAATATCGGAAATAATAAATAACAAATAATAATAATAATAATAATAATAATAATAATAATAATAATAATAATAATAATAATAATAATAATAATAATAATAATACAGTTTTAGACTTTTTGGACAATGTGTTTTAGATTATTTTCTTTATTGATTGCTTCACCAGAATCACTAATGGACCATCCAGCGTCTTGTACAGTATATGAACATATTTGATATTTGGTTTTTAAATTTTGATTGAGCGATGGTACATTACAGTAATATTGTAAGACAGAAACCATAATATGAAAACAACAAGCACCCAGCACTCTGCGACACTTTTGCGTACTTTACACTGACAGTACCATTATGTTATAATGTTTCGATGTGTTTTTATCCAAATATTATAGGTTTTAGAAATTGTGCGCTGAAAATTAATATTTTGGTTACGAGAGCTGTCCCTTAATATCATCTGTTGAAAACTGTTGCTGCTTAATTAAGAATCTTGGCATTTCATATTCAATATCGATTTCGTGCAGAAGTTTCAATCAAACAATCAATGAAATCTATCAGTACTCTCAACATCATTTGACTTCAGCCACTTTTTGATATTATATGAATATTTTTAATGTGTTTGTAAGTATGTTCGCGTAATTGTTCTTTGTTTCCGCGAAGTAAGGAACGAAGTCATCCAAAATGTAATTTGAAGTAAAGACGAATACCATATGCTAAACAAAAGGTCTTCCTTTGTATAGCCAGAAGGAATGTTTCTGAAAGGAATTTTTCACACTCTTCTGGATATAAACATACGTGCTATGGAAAGCAATTATCACAGTATCATTGTTGTCATCCGGAATAAACAATCTTCCTGCTGAAGGCCTCGTTTATTTTTCAATAACTTGTGTTCTGGTGATGTGTTCCATTCTATGGTGTTTTAGAACAACGTTCTCAATCAAAGCCTGGTTTTCATATTTTACAGAAGATATTATTATTTTTCTTATATTGAATAATGTTGACAGAGCATCATGATAGAGATCAGTTCTAAGTTTACAAGTAACATTGGAAAGTAAGTACGAGATGACCTCTTTATTGAGGAACGTATTTTGGACTTTACAAGTTTAAAGATATAGTTAAAATCAGATATAAGTATACCCATGAGAATATAATAATAGATTTCGGAAAAGTGTTCCAGTGTATCAAAATCGAGGTCTTCTTTGCTACATTTCTGATATTGGTTTAAATATTTTCATGCATCGCATTTCTTACATCGATGTATTCTCACTTACAGGACTTAAATCTTGCAGAGTCAATTTACCGATCAAGTAATATGAGTTTTACAGCATCGTTTTCGCGACAAAATATAGATATTAGTTTCTATAAAAGCTTGAGTTTCAATAGCTTTTGCTACAATAACGAGGCAGTTCTTACCTTTACATATTATACAACAAGTGTTTAGAATTGTGAAAATGAGATATTGATAAATGTATATTAGATTTCTTATTTGTGGTCTCATCGACAGTAATCTTTGACGTATAATCTCTTATTGTTACACCAGAAGAAGAAATAGAAGTATTTAGAACCTGGAGAGCACGAAATACATATTATTTGCATTTAGAACACTATTTAGAACCACTCTGTAAACAAACCGCTCTGTCTGTTTTTCAAACATCTAAGTATCAATGCAACTTTACTGTTAGAACAGATAAGAAAAGTTTTCTGCGACACTTCACAACAATGACATTGGTATCCAAACATTATTTATTAGTAATCTCTATAAATAAAAGGAATTCTGAGGATAATTAATTAATTGATTGAGGCACAGGGGAAAGCAAATCTTGGCAATGCGCCAACTCGGTCCAGAGGAAGCAAATCTTGGCAATGCGCCAACTCGGTCCAGAGGAAGCAAATCTTGGCAATGCGCCAACTCGGTCCAGAGGTATAAAAGCAAGATAGAAAAAAACGCGCAGGTCTGTGCATTCAAGTACAACCACCCATATGTATATGCTGAAAGTTTGTTCTGACGCTCACCCGACGCACGTGGAGTGCCGATGGTCCGGGGAGAGTCACCGGGGGATCCGTCGCCAGCTGAGAGAGAAGCGTAGAGTCACCGGGGGATCCGTCGCCAGCTGAGAGAGAAGCGTACCATACACATAAATTATTAAATAAACTTTCAAATTAAGCCCGGCGAAGCGGGCTGCGTATGCTAGTTCCTTTAATAAATATTTACGAAAACAATTTTAGAAAACAACACTGACGTCTGGACAACGTTAATCTTTTTACTTTCTTCTATCTTTACAAGAAGAAAGTATTGGATTCATGAAAATTTCCGACTTCCGGTTTTCGACGGATTTATACGTTTTAGAAAGTCCTGAACACGTTTTGACTATTTTTAGAAAATGTCTGTCTGTGAGTCTGTCCGTCCGTCTGTCTGTCTGTCTGTCTGTCTGTCTGTATGTCTGTCTGTCTGTATGTGACAAAAAATTTGTGGGCGCTCTATCTCAAGAACTAATGCTCGAAATTTAATAAAATTTTATATTCAGTTAGACCTTGATATGAATTAGTGCCTATTGGTTTTTGGTGAAAATTGGCCTGCAGGTGGCGCTGCTATACTACGTTTTTCATGATTTTCAAGACTGCTATATCTCAAGAACTAATGCACAGAATTTCACCAAACTTCAGATTCTGCGATCCCTTGATACACATAAGCGCTGATTAAGTTTTGGTGTAAATTGGCCAGCAGGTGGCGCTGCTATGCCACGTTTTTCATGATTTTCATGATAGCTATATCTCAAGAACTAATGCACAGATTTTCACCAAACTTCAGATTCCGCGATACCCTGAGATACATAGCCGCTGATAAGGTTTTGGTGTGAACTGCCCTATAGGTGGCGCTGCTATGCTACATTTTGCAAGATTTTTGCGATAGCTATATCTCAAGAACTAATGCAGAGAACTTCATCAAATTTTAGATTCTGTTACACTAGGATATATAACATAATTAGACGCTGATTGCATTTTGGTATTAACCTTGCAACAGGTGGTGCAGCTATGCTGCACTTTGCACGATTTTTCCGATAGCTATATCTCAACAACCAACGTACAGAATTTCATCAAACTTCAGATTTTGTTACAAAATGACATATAACATAATTACACGATGATTACGTTTTGTTATGAATCCTTCAACTGATGGTGCTGCTGTGCTATATTTTACAAGGTTTTTTTTTTAAACTAGCTATATCTCAAGAACTAATGCACAGAATTTCATCAAACTTCAGATTCTTTTACACCATAACATAATTAGACGCTTTTTTACGTTTTGGCATAAATTGTCCAAGATATGGTGTTGCTGTGCTACGTTTTGCAAATTTTTTGTTATAACTATATCTCAAGAACTAATGGACGAAATTCCATCAAATTTCAGATTCTGTTAGGTCTTGACATAAATAGATGCTTATTAGGTTTTAGTATAAATTACCCAACATGAGGCACTACTAAGCTCATTTTCTCAGAATATTAATTAAATTTTGCGTTTTAGCCTTTTCGGATACCAGAATCTCAGGCTAGGTCAAATGTTCGAGGAAATTCGATAATGAGTAACTTTGGAATCACCACGTTTTTTTTTTTTTTTTTTTTTTTTTTTTTTTTTTTTTTTTTTTAATATTAAAATATATTTCTGAGATAGAAGAAAGTTTTGGGATTGACACATCCAACTAGTTTAAGTACGGCAAAAGAAGTCTGAACGCGCTTCGATAGTAGTGCATTTGATTCTCTCACATGATACATTTTTTTCTTTTACAGGTAGAAGCGCACATTGAACCCAAATAAAATAATGCTCATATAAAAGCTTATAAAGAGCAGAATCATTGCATGTCAAAATTAATTGGGTTCATCGAGCGCTACTTCGTAAAAAATTAATTCAAAGACGCAAAAAACGTCAAAAATGCAGAAAAAAGCCAAAACACTCCACTTTCGAGCTATAATTTCCATGACTTACTATTTTATTTATCACGTAAAACTTATATTAAACAAAAATACATATCTTTAACTATACAAAGCCACAGAACAATCATCTGAATTCGAAACTTTTTTTTCAGGGTACATGATGGGCGAAAAAGAGCCCTTATTGACCCACCTCCTTTGGATTGATTTATTCTTAATACACCTATTAAATTACACTTTTATTGTTAATATACTTTTTCCATTAAAAAAAAAAAAAGATAAACTTCAATTACATTTTGTGAAATGAGTTTTTATAACTGCAAAAAGTATATGTAAGCTTATTTCTTAAGATTGTTGTAATATTTGTAGGCTAACATAAAAATTGTAAGTATTTACTTTTCAGCACAAGCTAAAAGAAAAGTACATTTCTGCTAAATAACCAGTGGCGCCAACTTTTGAAACATATTGGGTGGGCTCAAAAAATTTTGAACAAATGTAAAAATATTGGATAGGCTCAATCAATAAGGTGGATGGAGATATCAAATTATTGGCTGCGCTCGAGCCCCATGGGTCCATATAAGTTGGCTCAACTGTATATAACGATAGTTTTCTCCATTCCTCTTGCAAAAATTAAAACATCATGGCCAAAAGGTTTAGACCTCCGTCTCAAGATAGGGAACGCGCTTAGCAGAAGGTTAGGGATTCTGAGGGGAAATGACAGTTCGTGATACTTGCGGGCGCTTTTTATTTGATCTTTTTTTTTTAAATTTTCTATTTATATTAAAAAACTTTTATTGTGTTTTATAATAATATCATCTAATTCCTTCTTTATTTTGCAACAGGAATTGCGTTTTTGCTTCTATCACCCCAATGGCTATTGTTAATGAAAGTTTAAAAAACAAGTAAATAAACCGCTTTATTTATGTATAAAGTATTCATCAATCAAGTTTAATGTGACGGGAAAAAATCTGTAAATGTATTTTCTACTCCTAAACTTCCTTCTGTTTTCACAGAAAGCCCGTCCCTTGAACAGTAAAAAGATTTAAAATTCTCTTTTGTAAAATCTCAAAATTTTGTATACCTGGGCTAAATTGTCAGATGTTTATATTACAAAAGAGTACTTTCAAAAGAATTTCAGCCATTTATTTTGCATTTCTATTATCTTTTTAACCAGTCTTAGCCCACACTTCAACGCCCCCTCCCCTCTTCAACTGAAAAATAAAATATTTCCTGATGTCATTGCCGTTTGTTCTTGTTTATTGTGGCTTTAAATCACTAATGGAAGACAAACAGTAAAATCTCATAGTGCGATTACAGTTTATATTCGCTACATCGGATAAGGCTCAACTGCTCTGCTCAACAAGCGAAAAACGTTTTTACACATTCACAAATTCATTTCTTAACGGAAATATCGCAAACTTGAAATCCAGACTAAGGAATCGAACTATTTCGGAGACTACTTTGGAATCGAACGGAATTTTCTCTTTTGGAATCAATAAATTACCTACTGAGTTACAAGTGTTTTCGATCACTTGACAAACACGTTTTTCTCCCTTGCTTGAGTGGTTAATCTTTTTCCGCGCGGGAATTCTGTTCAAGACGCCTACTTTGACAAAATTTTTTCTGATTTAAGATCCTTAACGAAAAAATAACTGTTTTTCTTTTAATCTGTACGGATAAAAAATGCATGGATTTTTTCTGTAAAAATTACAAAAATCCATATTTTTTACCGAAAAAAAACTGTTTTTTTTTTAAACAGTTTTTTTTTCTCTAACAAAAAATATGGATTTTTTTGTAAAAATTACAAATTCCATATTTTTACAGAAAAAAATTGTTTTTTTCTTTTAAACAGTTTTTTCTGTAAAGAAATACAAAAATCCATATTTTTTTACAGAAAAAATGGTTTTTCTTTTGAACAGTTTTTTTCTTTAACAAAAATATTTTTTTTAATAAAAATTCCATACTTTTTACAGAAAAAAATGTTTTTTTCTTTTAAACATATTATTCTGTAAAAATTACAAAAATCCATATTTTTTTACAGAAAAAACTGTTTTTTCTTTTGAACAGTTTTTTTCTCTCTAACAAAAAATATGGAATTTTTTAAAACAAAAATTCCATATTTTTTATAGAAAAAACTGTTTTTTCTTTTGAACATTTTTTTCTTTAACAAAAATATGGATTCTTTTTTTTATATAAAAATTACTACTTCCATTTTTTTACAGAAAAATTGTTTTTCTTTTAAGCAGATTTTCCTGTAAAAATTACAAAAATCCATATTTTTTACCGAAAAAAAACTGTTTTTTTCTTTTGAACAATTTTCTTTTTCTCTAACAAAAAATATGGATTTTTTTGTAAAAATTACAAATTCCAAATTTTTACAGAAAAAATTTGTTTTATTCTTTTAAACAGTTTTTCTGTAAAAAAATACAAAAATCCATATTTTTTACAGAAAAAACTGTTTTTTCTTTTGAACAGTTTTTTTTCTTTAACAAAAATATTTTTTTAAATAAAAATTCCATACTTTTTACAGAAAAGAAATGTTTTTTCTTTTAAACATATTATTCTCTAAAAATTACTAAAATCCATATTTTTTTACAGAAAAAATTGTTTTTTCTTTTGAGCAGTTTTTTTCTCTCTAACAAAAAATATGGAATTTTTTAAAATAAAAATTCCATATTTCTTATAGAAAAAACTGTTTTTCTTTTGAACATTTTTTTTTCTTTAACAAAAATATGGATTTTTTTTTTATATAAAAATTACTACTTCCATTTTTTTTACAGAAAAATTGTTTTTCTTTTAAGCAGATTTTCCTGTAAAAATTACAAAAATCCATATTTTTTACAGAAAAAAACTGTTTTTTCTTTTGAACAGTTTTTTCTCTAACAAAAAATAGGGATTTTTTTTGTAAAAATTACAAATTCCATATTTTTTACAGAATTTTTTTTCTTTTAAATAGTTTTTCTGTATAAAAATACAAAAATCCATATTTTTTACACGAAAAAATGTTTTTTCTTTTAAACTGATTTTTCTGTAAAAATTATAAAAATCCTTATTTTTTACAGAAAAAAACTGGTTTTTCTTTTGAAAAGTTATTTTTTCTAAGAAAAAATATGTTTTTTTAGTAAAAATTCTATATTTTTTACAGAAAAAAATTGTTTTTTCTTTTAAACAGATTATTCTATAAAAATTAATAAAAATTCATATTTTTTACAGAAAAAGACTGTTTTTTCTTTTGAACAGTTTTTTTTCTCTCTAACAAAAAATATGGAATTTTTTAAAAATAAAAATTCCATATTTTTTACAGAAAAAACTGTTTTTTGTTTTGAACAGTTTTTTTCTTTAACAAAAATATGGATTTTTTTTGTAAAAAATAAAAATTCCATCTTTTTTACAGAAAAAAATTGATTTTTCTTTTAAACAGATTTTTCTGTAAAAGATACAAAAATCCATATTTTTTACAGAAAAAAACTGTTTTTCCTTTTGAGCAGTTTTTTTTCTAACAAACAATACAGATTTTTTTTTTTTTTTTTTTGTAAAAACTGCAAATTCATATTTTTTACAGAAAAAATTGTTTTTTCTTTTAAACAGTTTTTTCTGTATAAAAATACAAAAATCTATATTTTTACAGAAAAAAATGTTTTTTCTTTTAAACAGATTTTTCTGTAAAAATTACAAAAATCCTTATTTTTTACAGAAAAAAACTGTTTTTTCTTTTGAACATTTTTTTTCTTTTAAACAGTTAAATCTGTAAAAATTACTGCTTGCAAGATCTAGACAATTACACAGATCAAAGCTACATAAGAATATTTAGCTTGTTTCCTATCTCTCAATCCCCCCAGAACAGTCTAACATAGGTGTTGGGTGCACCTATACCCCGGGTTTATTCTATAACAAAAACCAAAAAAGGCTATCTCATAGGGGCGTCTAATTTAGCAGGACTTCCTAATCGCTCGGCCTAGTCAGGTAATTGAGCACTCCGGATTATTCAGTTACCTGGTTGTCATTCATAAAAAAAAAAAAAAAAAGAGAGAGAGATACATTGCGCTGTGTGATTTTAGATGGTTACCCAACCTATGGCCTCATTGGTTTGCTAAGAGAAAAAGTAGACATTAAAATACATTAAAATTAACTTTCCCCATACTTAGCAACCCAACCCTACAAGATATACTTATTCATTATTGACTTTAGACGGAAAAAATATCTAGAATTTTATTAAATAAGCAAGTATGGTTAGCTACTGAAAAAAGAAAATAAACAATATATATATATATATATTACAAATTTAAAATTTTTTCGCCAAAACTAACCTTTATACTACCTTAAATTTCTTATAATAATGTTCCGTGCTTACTTCAAATTATTAAATTAAAATCTTATTTCTAGATCTAATCTGTTAATCTGTATGCAGACGATATAAATTCTTAATTTGCCTTAAAAAACATTATTCCAGTATGCGTAAATTTAAAAAGATGGCTCTAAATTAAAAATATTCTTAATTAAAACTTTATTTCTTAATATTCCAAATAAAACTGATTTCTTCTATGTTTTTATCAACCCTTTTTAAGAAAATCTTATTAAATTTATTCCAAAACCATACCTTTCAAAAAATATCATTATTTTATTTTATCTATTTATTTATTTTTCCGCCGTCAACCTTTGATGTGTGCATTAATAAATTCATTTCTTTTCTTTTTCTCTTAAAATTAATCATTTATAAAAATCGTCTGCCTAAGAAATTATGAGTCGATTATAAATTGGTTAAATAATATTTTTTTAAAAATAAATTTATCGTCTGTGTAAAATAGTCTCGTATCTGGACAAGAATTCTGTTTACATAAAAGGATGATGGTTTGAGATTACAGAAAGTTCTAGAATTTTCTTTTTAGTTTAAAAGGTGGAAGTCTCGAGATGAGAGAAGAGAGAGAGATTCTGGAGTTCTTTCGTCGATGAGTACGGCTGGTTGAAGTAAATGATGGAATATTTTTTGGACATTTCGGTAAAAGATCGTTTGCAAAAAGGAGTTTTTCCCTCTATAATGACTACAGTTGAATAAATAAACTTACAGCCACCAATGAGTGATTTATTGGATATTCTACATTTATTTATTTTTTATTTTTTCCCTCGCTGGCCATGACTTCTGTGCAAAGAACGGGGACCCTGGCGATGATGTTTCTGGCTCCTAACTTTAAAATGTCACAGTCTTTTCTAGAGTCGACAGGATATTTTATGCCTGTGCTGCCTTTTTGGTTTTTAAAAAAAAACTTGCTATGGAACGAAGTGATAATAAAAACTGTGGATCGCTGAATAATTTGCCCGTCATTATTGGATGTGTTTTTAAACAAGAACTGCCATAGTCTCATGATTTCTGGAGTGACAAAAACAGAGGAATTATTCCTGTAAAATGCTTTGAGTCGGTTTGATTTTCCTGAAGCCATGATTTCTTGAATGACTGCAGGAAAGGAGTTGTTCTTGAATAAGATTTTCAAATCTATGCTGAGGAAGATACTAATCTGAAATAATTGCTAGTCGCTTTGAGTCTGATGTGGATTTCCTGACGCTTGATGTTGATCTGTGTGCATAAATTTTGATTCAGTATTCATGGTCAGAGTGAAAATTTTTGAAAATTAATGACTTCAAAGTAGTGAGTATGCAAGAAGTATTTGATGAGGAATCTAAAGACGATTGAATTTATTGAAGATTTTTCAAAAATCTGTAAGTTATTTTATTAAATGTTTTGATTATCATTATTTGTATACTTTTTATGTATTTATTTAAATTAATTATTCTCTGTTTGTCAGGTTTATTTATTTGATTATTTAACTGTGAATCTAACTTACTTACCTATTTATGAGTATTTTTATTATCATTATTATGTGTTGAATATTGAAATATTTTTATTCTTAAGGATTTAATTGAGGAGTATGATGTTCTTAAGATATTTATTGTTACTTATTAAGATTATTATGATATTTTTATGCACGTTTAAAGATGATAAGTTCGTAATAATAATGAAGTATAAAAGAACTTAGAAGCTCAAGTTATTAAAAAAAGAAAAAAAAAAAAAAAAAAAAAAAAAAAAAAAAGAAAAGAAAAGAAAAAAAAAAGTACATTTTTTATTTTATTGATATTTGTTTGTTATCAAGAACTATTCTCAGAATGCAGTATTTTCATGATGATGTTCCTATTACTAGACATTTGAGACAGAAAACTAAGTTAACATTTATGTTTTTTCCTTTATTTGTTAGAATTTCTAGTGACAGTGAGCTTTGGTTCCCAGATTCTTATAATTTATTTAAATTCAGTAAGAAATATGGAACTGTACAAAACTGTTGCTAGAGTTTTGACTGATAAATATGATTAATTTTTTCAGTAAATTTTCTGATTTTAAGTAAGAATTTTACCTATCATTAAAATTTTTGTATCTGTTTATGATTTATAAAAATAATAGAATTAGAAAGTTTATCCCAATTTAAGGTATAACTATGATATTTACAATTTCTGTTTTATTAGATAAAATTTCTGGTTAAAGTTAGCAGCTAAATATAGTAATTTTGAAAAAAATATGTAAGTGATAGAAATCATTAACTTTGAAATTTATTGCGAATGACCTTACGATCAGGATTTAATAAAGAAAATAGAAATGCTTCATTTATTCTAATGAGTAATAATAATAATAATAATAATAATAATAATAAAAATTATGGAAGATCCTAAATTCGTACCGTTTGACCCGAGTTCTGGAATGAACATTTTGTCTTGGTTAACTTATTTTGATAAAACATGTGATAGGGAACAGAAAAATCTAGAATGGAAATTTAATTTTATTGCGCAATATTTGAAAGGTGAAGCGCAAAGAATTTATATCAATGACTGCTTAAATTGTACGGATTATGAACAAATTAAGAAAATTTTGATAGAAAGACTCATTGAATTAGACTTCCCGAGTTTTTCTGATTTTTCAAATCTGAAATTAGATAATTTAGACAATTTAGAAACTTATTTTCGTAAAAAAGTGGAAATTGGTAGGAAATTACATCTTAGTGAAAATATACTATTACAAGGTTTAACTGATGGTTTAAAACCAGAATTCAAAAACAATATTATTATAAATCCTCCTAGTAGTACCATAGAATGGTACCGGGTTGTCAAACGATTCGTGGAAGTTTCCACCCCACTAGTTTCAAACCAAGTAATAAATCAATCCTCAGCTAGACAAAATTTTCAACCTTTTCAACCAACTAGGCCCTGGATTCAGCAAGTTAGGCCCAATAATACACCTAGGAATTGGATTCCCCAAAGGAAATCTCAGTCTCAAAGGCCTAGAGTTTGTCAAAATAATTATATTCAAAATTCATACCCTTCAAGACCTTGTAGGATATGCACAAATAGGGGTGTGAGTAATGCTTTTCATTGGGAAAGAGAATGTATTTTTAGGAATGAGGTACCATCCTCTGATACTCTTCCAAATATCTCACAAAATAATTCTCATAATGTATGGCAATTAATTGTGTATGGATGTACAAATAATTATAATTAACCATGTGTAGATAAAACATTATTCTACATTTGGCATTTGAAAACTTATAACCAAATTTGACAATTTTGTAAAAGAGTATCAGAGAGGAATTATTGTAAGGAAATACTGGTTGAGAGTCCATTTTCTAAATAGTTAGATTTAATTTTATTTGGATTTTGGAATTATTATGATTTTTTTTATTTATACTTTCGGCTAGCAAAAAATACTTTATTATACTATTAGAAGATAAGAAAATTATTTAGTTGCTATGTAATTATTTTTATCTTCAACCAATATTTTCCCTATCAATAATAAACAAACTGTGATATTTTCTTTTGATTATACTCTTGTTTTACTATTATTATTATTATTATTATGATTTCTATAATGAAGTTTAGTATTAATTATACTCTTATTGAAAAATATTAGGATATGGAGAATTATTATTTTTATTTAAATTTTTCTATATTATTTATTATTGATATTGAGAGTGATGCTATTTATTATTAAAAAATTGATATATTATTGAAAGAAAAATTTGATTGATTGTTAAAAGATGTTGGATCCAACATAACATAAAAAACAAAGATTAAACTAGATTTGGAGATATTTAATTAAGGAGACTGTATTCAATGAACATTGGAAAATACTTTTATACACAATGGAAAGACTTTTTTCATTTGAAGAACTTTATTTAAAATAACCTATGTATTAAGTTATTGTAGTTATTTAAACTTCCATGAGAACGAATTGTTATTGTTTTTATTATATTTTTTATCTCTTGCTTATTTATATTTATAACTTATTTACTGTTATTGTATGTATTATCTCCTATGCACTTACAAATAGTAAGTGATATTGTAACAGTATTGTATCTCTTTCAGGGAAATGCTCCTACCTAAATTTAATTCAGATTAATTTCCTCTTAACTATTTTATTTTAATCGCTAATATTTTTTATATTGCGTTAATTTTCTTTTCTTCCATCTCTTGGCTTTCTGGGTTTGACAGTTTTATTCCAAAATTTGACTTTTCTAAATTATTATATTTCTGTTGTCTGAACTTGTAGTTTTATTTAACTATCAATTTCATACAAATTTTCGGGGAGGGGGGATAATATTACAAATTTAAAATTTTTTCGCCAAAACTAACCTTTATACTACCTTAAATTTCTTATAATAATGTTCCGTGCTTACTTCAAATTATTAAATTAAAATCTTATTTCTAGATCTAATCTGTTAATCTGTATGCAGACGATATAAATTCTTAATTTGCCTTAAAAAACATTATTCCAGTATGCGTAAATTTAAAAAGATGGCTCTAAATTAAAAATATTCTTAATTAAAACTTTATTTCTTAATATTCCAAATAAAACTGATTTCTTCTATGTTTTTATCAACCCTTTTTAAGAAAATCTTATTAAATTTATCCCAAAACCATACCTTTCAAAAAATATCATTATTTTATTTTATCTATTTATTTATTTTTCCGCCGTCAACCTTTGATGTGTGCATTAATAAATTCATTTCTTTTCTTTTTCTCTTAAAATTAATCATTTATAAAAATCGTCTGCCTAAGAAATTATGAGTCGATTATAAATTGGTTAAATAATATTTTTTTTAAATAAATTTATCGTCTGTGTAAAATAGTCTCGTATCTGGACAAGAATTCTGTTTACATAAAAGGATGATGGTTTGAGATTACAGAAAGTTCTAGAATTTTCTTTTTAGTTTAAAAGGTGGAAGTCTCGAGATGAGAGAAGAGAGAGATTCTGGAGTTCTTTCGTCGATGAGTACGGCTGGTTGAAGTAAATGATGGAATATTTTTTGGACATTTCGGTAAAAGATCGTTTGCAAAAAGGAGTTTTTCCCTCTATAATGACTACAGTTGAATAAATAAACTTACAGCCACCAATGAGTGATTTATTGGATATTCTACATTTATTTATTTTTTATTTTTTCCCTCGCTGGCCATGACTTCTGTGCAAAGAACGGGGACCCTGGCGATGATGTTTCTGGCTCCTAACTTTAAAATGTCACATATATATATATATATATATATATATATTACAAATTTTAAAATTTTTCGCCAAAACTAACCTTTATACTATCTTAATTTTCTTATAATAATATTCCGTACTTACTTCAAATTATTAAATTAAAAACTTGTTTCTAGATCTAATTTGTTAATCTTTATGCAGACAATATAAATTCTTAATTTGCCTTAAAAAACATTATTCCAGTATGCGTAAATTTAAAAAGATGGCTCTAAATTAAAAATATTCTTAATTAAACTTTATTTCTTAATATTCCAAATAAAACTGATTTCTTCTATGTTTTTATCAACTCTTTTTAAGAAAGTCTTATTAAATTTATTCCAAAACCATACCTTTCAAAAAATATCATTATTTTATTTTATCTATTTATTTATTTTTCCTCAGTCAACCTTTGATAGTGTGCATAGCAATAAATTCATTTCTTTTCTTTTTCTCTTAAAATTAATAGTCTATAAAAATCGTCTGCCTAAGATATTTAAAATCCTGAGTCGATTATAAA
Organism: Maratus speculifer; assembly: GCA_964019185.1. NCBI lineage: Eukaryota > Metazoa > Arthropoda > Arachnida > Araneae > Salticidae > Maratus > Maratus speculifer. Next base: position 6,226 of record CAXHSM010000972.1, on the reverse strand, counting down.
TTGGTTAAATAATATTTTTTTTAAAATAAAATTATCGTCTGAATGAAGTGTTTAATCTCGAAGCTGGACAAGAATTCTGTTTACATAAAAGAATGATGGTTTGAGGTTACAGAATGATCTAAATTTTTTTTTTTTTTTTTTTTTTGTTTTTTTTTCTTTTGAGATTCAAGAGGGGAAGCCTCGAGCTGAGAAGGAGGATTCTTGGGTTTTTTCTTCGATGGGTACGGTTCGCTGAAATAATGATGGAATGTTTCGGTAAAAGACAGTTTGCAAAAGGAGCTTTTCCCTTTCTCATGACTACGGATTAAATAAATGAACTTACAGCAGCCAATGAGTAATTTATTGGATCCTCTACATCTATTTATTTATTTTCCTCGGTGGCCATGACTTCTGTGCGGTGAAAGGGAAACTCGGCGTTGATGTCTCTGGCTCCTAACTTTTAAATCGTCACAATATACTCCAAAGTCCGACAGGATTGTTTATACCTGTGCTGCCTTTTTCAGATATTTAAAGAAAACTGCGATGGAGCAAAGTAGAACATGCTATCGCCGAAGTTCGAATGAATTCTATGTTCTGAAGGACATTCTATATGGTTTTTTCAGCTTGCTAATGAAGTCTGCTGTGGAAAGAAAGGATGATAGGTTTGCGAATCGCCGAAAATCGACTTCTCGTGAATGTTCTTGTGCCAAAATCGCCGTAATTTCTTACTTAATTAAAGTAAAAGAATATTCTTTCTAAAGAACTTCACAGCTATGCTTGGAAAGACGTTAATCTGAAAGAATTAGTGCTTGCTTTGAGTTTGCTTGTGTGTTCCATGACGATTGAGATCCATTCTTTCATAGTCGAGAAAAAGTAGGCCTCGTGATGATGAAAAGAAGAAAAAAAAATAATAATTACAAGGCCATTTCTTGGAAATTGGTGAATAGACAGATATTTTTCGAGATAGATAAGCCCAATAGGATTTCGGTGAGAATTTTTTCGTAGTGTTTTGATTATTATTATTTGTATACTTTTTATGTATTTATTTAAATTAATTATTCTCTGTTTGTCAGGGTTATTTATTTGATTATTTGTCTGTGAATCTTATTTACTTACCTATTTATAAGTATTATTATTATCATTATTATGTGTTGGAGATTGAAATATTTTTGTTCTTAAAGATTTAATTGAGGAGTATGATGTTCTTAAGTCAATTACTGTTGCATATTAAAGACTATTATGATATTTTTATGCACGTTTAAAGATAAGTTCGTAATAATAATGAAGTATAAAAAAACTTAGAAGTTCAAGTTATTTTTTAAAAAGTACATTTTCTAATTTATTGATATTTGTTTGTTATCAAGAACTATTCTCAGAATGCAGTATTTTTATATTGGTGTTGCTATTACTAAACATTTGAGCTAGAAAACTAAATTAACATTTATGTTTTCTCCTCTATTTGTTAGAATTTCTGGTAGCAGTGAGCTTTAGTTCCCGGATTCTTATAATTTAGTTAAATTCAGTAAGAAAGATGGAATTGTACAAAACTGCTGCTAGAGTTTTGACTGATAACTATAATTAATTTTTTTAGTAAATTTTGTGATTTTAAGTAAGAAATTACCTATCATTAAAATTTTTGTATCTGTTTATGATTTATAAAATAATAGAATTAAAAAGTTGATCCCAATTTAAGGTATAGCTATGATATTTACAATTTCTATTTTATTAGATAAAATTTCTGGTTACAGTTAGCAGCTAAATATTCATATAGCAGCTAAATATTCAGCTAAATTTTCACGATAATTTTGATTCAGATTTTAAAAGGGAGGGTAATGGTTTTGTGTGAGGCAGTTAAAATGTATACAACTCCAGTAGACAAAGCCCTCAAGATTGCGAAAGTGCGAACTCGTGAATTTCACCTTAAAAGTAAAAGACTCTATGATCGAAATTTTGTCGAATGCCCATTAAAAATACAAGACTCTGTAATTTATGAAGAATTTAAATACCTAACACTCGGAAATTAGAACCTACTTTCTCTGGACCATATAAAATTATAAATAAACTTTCTGATGTAACTTATGAAATAGATAAATTTAATTATGAGACAGGACAGAATTCCGTTATTGTGCATGTTTCTAAATTAAGATCCTATTTTTCACCCGAAGATTTTAAACTGTTTCATGAGCAACCCAAAAAACAAGCAAAACCTCATATACAATCACAATCACTAGATCAAACTAAAGTCAAGACAATAGATAAAATTTTAATTCTTATTCTTTAAATATTTTATGACCATAATTTTCAACATTAGCAGGTATGTTCTTGGTGCGCAACAAGAATATTACTTGTTTTTGGGAGTTTTTGGGATTAAATTGGGCTCCTTATGCAGGCATAAGGTGTACACTTTGATTGTAAAAGCTTTCAAATTGATGTTGATAAATTAATTTTAAGTGTATTTAAGTCTAACTATATTTACTCATTTATTTGACATTAGTATTATTCTACTTATTCAACAGATATTATGTAATAACAGTTATAAAATTTGATGACTTCACTTAAACCTATAACTTAATATGTGATTTTCAGTGGTTGTGAAAACTACAGATATTAAAAGTTTTTCAAAAAAGCACACTATTTTTATTTTCATTTCTCAATTAAGAATGACAATTTTTATTCCTATTTGTTTTTATTATAAAATTTTATAAACCATGTGTATATAAAACATTATTCTACATTTGGCATTTGAAAACTTATAACCAAATTTGACAATTTTGTAAAAGAGTATCAGAGAGGAATTATTGTAAGGAAATACTGGTTGAGAGTCCATTTTCTAAATAGTTAGATTTAATTTTATTTGGATTTTGGAATTACAGTGAAACCTCCAAATAAGGGACACCTACGGAACCGGAACTTTTGTACCTTAAATAGAGGTGTCCCTTATTCGGAGTTTTTATTAATATTTTTAATTAATCGTCCAGAAATATATAAAAATAACAAAACATTAAAGGTGAAATTAAAATATATTCGATGTGTATAAATTACGTTAAACAGACATAAAAGAAGTAGTGAATTCATAAAAATTTTCAATTGAAGATTAAATCATTAAATAATTGTAGAATTATGATTTCGTATTTTTTATGTAAGCTGTGTACATGCAAAAAGCCTAAAAACATTTAAAAGAATTTTACTTTAAGTATTTAATCAAAAGTGATTATTTTACAAATTTCAATTTTTTAATATAAACATTCCAAGTGTTCATTTACCATACTTATAAATTTCAGTTCTTTATTATCAGCAGTATTTACCAAAAAAGTATTCAACTGCTTTGCGTATTTTAAGGCAACAAGTCTTTCAACTGCTCTGTTCAGCAAGCGGAAAGCGTTTTGACACATTTAAAAATTCATTTTGTAACGGAAAGGTATAAAATTGGAACGCCTGATTATTGAAGCAATTTGGTATCAGATTGTGTTTTAAAATTTTTAATAAATTATCCATTGAGTTAAAGGCGATTTTGATCACGTGACAAAGACGTTTTACACCCTTTCTTAAGTAGTTATTCTTCTTTGCGTAGAAATTCGGTTCAAAATGCCCACGTTTACAATAGTTTCTAAAAAGTCTGTTGCATTTACAAAGAAAAAAAATTGATTATTTAGTTTTTGAACAACAACGCCTGTCAGTTTTAGGCTTTTCTAAATAAAAATACATTAAAACTTATGTCAAGTTAGCTTGTTGAGGCTACTTATGTAAACTTATGTCTGAAATAAAAGTTTCCCGTTTGGAATTGAGAACAGTCTTTAAGTATCTGTAAGGTTCTTTATTTCACAGTTTTCTTTTATTCTGCATTTTCAGTATCATCCTCACAATTTTCAGCATTACTTTCAGTGAAAGAAACGCTGAAGTGAAAATTGCAGTGAAGTCGAATAGGAAATATGGATAAATAAATGCTTGCCAATTGTGTCTAATGCCTCTCTATCAACATGACTGTCTGTCTGTTTGATAAGTTCACAAAAATCTGTATTCTCATTTTCATCATAGACTATTTCATTATCTGAAATGCAAAAGCAAACCTCTTTAATCTCATTTTCAAGTGTCCCTTAAATCGAGTGTCCCTTATTCAGAGGTAAATACATTACACGTCCTATACCAAGGGACTGGGACCGGAAGTTTTGTCCCTTAAATAGAGGTGTCCCTTATTTGGAGGTTTCACTGTAACAACAAATGAAGAACACTTTCCTGCCGAATTGTATAAGGTGAGCTGTCAGTCGGAATCCAGTTTGTTAAATTTTGTCTAAATGAACAGTTCTACCAGGCTCACAAAGATGAATTTCAAGAAGTTAAATTTAATTTTTAAAAAAAGCTATTGTTATCAATCGATTTTTTTTAGTAAATTTTCGAAAAAGTTTCGTTTAAGGGAAAAAGTATGTATAAATTAAATATTGAAAAATTTTCTAGAAGTTTGTGAAATGTTGGGTCTAGAATTCGATATTAGGGCAAAGCTTGAAAGCCTTAAAGATTTTTTTCAGGTAGGTGCTGCAGTCAAATTTAGAAGTAAGTAATACATTTTCTTTAATTTTTCAAAATCTATTTATCTGTTTACTTATTTATTTATTTATTTATTTTTAGAATTTAAACCGCGACACAGGAATTGTGTCCGCTGTGCCAACAATGTATTGGGATAAAAGCTACTGCAAAAAAAATTCGTTCAGATTGCACCCTTTTGGCAGAATCGGCACTCCACCATGAGAATCATCACAGGCATAGACAAATCCCGGCATCAACTGTGACCCTGCATGCAAAAGCTTTCTCTTCAAGAAGATCTCTCATTAAAAAAAAGTGAGATGTGACAATGGCAACAGAAGAATATGTTTGTAATTATATGTGAATAAAGGCATAACGCTTGGAGAGTTTCTAGCGCGGGTAGCGCCTGACACACAGTGTTCGGCCGCCCACACGGGAAACTTCCACCGGTCAATAATTTTGTTAGATATAAAAAAATTATAAAAATCAAGAAAAAGAAAACACAGGTAAACAAAAACAAGTAAGTTTACTTCAGTTATATTTATTTGAGATATAAGTTTAATATATAAAAGAATAATCTTTTTTTCCCCTCTAATTTTTTTAATGTTCGCATATAAAAGCTGTTTAGTTTATCTTAAAAAATTTCGAAGGGAATTGCTGATGGCACGTCTTTATCCTCTATTCTAGAGGACTGATTTTTCCTACGCTTAGATTCTTTAGGGTGTTCTGTTTTAATTCAACATCATGCAAATTGTCAGCAATACATAGAATTTTTGTTGGGATTCTGATCCAAGTTGCATTGTTTTGGATGTTTACTTTATGTTATATTGCCTCAAAACTGGCATGTTCAAAAAATTATTGTATAAAGTATATTATTGAGGAAAGTCCCACCTTGGAGAGTTCTGAATGCCTTTACGACTTGTGTGGATAAGTGCATTATTTTGCTGTTAATCCTTTCTTTTTTTCATGCTAGAAGTGTTGTAACAAATGAAAGATGGTCAAAAATAGTTTGTATATATATCTTTGAATTAAAATTTTCGGAAATATACACAAGTGACTCAACGTCACTGAACGAAAAGCAGTCTAATGCTGCAATGATTCCGTCAATTAACTGTTTTGAGAAGATCTCTTTTTCTTTTTTTCAAATTGTCACAATAATTTTGACATTTTATTTTTATTTATATTTTAGATCATGGTCTATATTTTAATTTAATTTTTTACAAAAGAGCACTTGTTTTTTGTTATCTCCTTGTCGCGTGTCATTTGTATTGACCGTGAAATATTTTGAAATTTTATTTTTATTTATATTATGATTATGGAACTTATTTGACGGTTCTGAAACATGTCAATGTCATTTATTTTTATTACAGCACCTTTCTTAAATAAAATTAAAAATTTTTATTAAAATGATTATATAAAAGGTGAATGTTTTATAATCTGGTGATTTAAAAAATCAATTGGATTTAATTAAATTTTTATAATATCAGGACCATTTAAGTTTCATTTATTTTCATCAGAGAAAGTAACCTGCAGCAATTTGTTGTCCCAAGTCATCACTTGTGTGGTTGAAAATATTATTGAGATGATTTAAAAAAAAAAAAAAAGAGATTTATTAAAACATCTGTTAGGTGGTGGATCAATTGCGACATGAGTTTTGCGAGCAGTTGCGACATCTTTTTGTTCAAAGATGTAGAGCCATTTGTATATGTTTTTAGCAAAATTTAATTGA
>CAXHSM010000971.1:0-37933 GCA_964019185.1 Maratus speculifer | reverse complement strand
GCACCAAGATGGAGCGGTACTCAATTTTTTTATGGCTTAAGTCGGGATTTCAGTGCATTCTTCGTGAGGTCTGCACAGGCAGAAATTTTCAGTCCAATTTCCAATCCTGCTCATATGAAAATTTTTTGGACCGGCAGGGTCTGTGGTCTGTTCAGTAAAAAATACCAGAAACGCTTCGCCCGGCTCATCCTTTTTTTTTTTTTTTTTTTTTTGTTTTCTTTCTTTTTCTTTCTTTTTTTCTTTTCTTTCTTTCTTTCTTTTTTTTTTTTTAATGCACGTTTTTTTTTAAATCGCTATTATTCCAGAATTAAAATGTATATCTATATTATTAAAAAAAATAAATGAGTATATGCATTTTTAGGTAATAAAATTAAAATGCGGTAAAACCTGTGAAAATGAATACCTGCCTATGACTGAATCCCGTATTACAAACAACAACAAAAAGTTGATCTATGTAAAATGAGGATATTACTAGGGACGATGAAATGAAAAAGTACGAAACGCTCTAACTGCCAAACCGGTTGGAATTTGAATATGCTGCTTTGGAATAAAGTAGTGAGACATCGAGAGATGCGATTGGAGTATCCACCGTAGTTGTGAACATGCGTAGGCGCTTGTGCATGAAGGGGGAGAGAAGCAGACAGCAAGTGAGCTCCGTCCAATTGACGCGGCAGTGCCTGTGAGGCCTTCATGGCTTTCCCATTGCAAAACCCGATGATTAAAGGGCAGCGAGATGTCTGATCAAAGTTTGACGCAGTGAGAAATCTGATAACACCTCGCTGCCCTTTAATCATCGTGTTTTGCAATAGGAAAGCCATGATGGCCTCACAGGCACTGTCGCGTCAATTGGACGGAGCTCACTTGCTCTTTGCTTCTCATCCCCTTCATGCACAAGCGCCTACGCATGTTTACAACTACGGTGGATACTTCAATCGCATCATTCGATGTCTCACTACTTTATTCCAAAGCGGCTTATTCAAATTCCATTCGGTTTGGTAGTTAGGGCGTTTCGTACCTTTTCATTTAATCGCCCCTAGTAGAACTTGTAAAAAGAATATAGTACATTTACAACAGACGATTGACCTTTTAATAAGGGGACCGGGTTAAACGGTTTTTTCTTTTTCTTTCATATGCATTTCCGTCTCTTAAAAGATTTTTCTGTACAGAATTTTAAAAATTTTTAAATCTCTAAGGCATAGAAAGTAGATTAACGAGGTTAATGATTCTGTTGTAAGCTATATTGAATTTTTAATGAATCTCTATTTGTATGTAAATATTTGTATAATTACTAATACCATTAAATTGTTTACATGGCTTGGAGACTTGAAAATCTGAAAAAAATTATGTAGAAAAATCTTTTAAGACGGAATTCTAAAAGAGAGAGGAAAACTTCATTATAATTGAATTACATTTTTAGCAAGTCCATTGTTTCTAGCAAATGTATTATGTTTTTTTCCTTTTTCAAACGTATTATTGTATCCAACTAGCCGCCCTTGGCGACCAGTTTGGTCTTACTTAAATGTATACTAAGCAATGTATCATGTTACTTTAATAATTCGATTTGCTTGCTTAATCGATAGCAAAATTGGAAGATTCTGATAGAGAAATTAAGAGATCTTTTAAAACTGAAACATCTAAAATTGTAGGCTTTCACATCTTTCTTTCGTTCTCTTTTAATGGTAAGATATGAAAAATATTAAATAACTAGCTGACCCGCCCGGCGTTGCCCAGGTCCGTATTAACAATATTAAACGAACTTGAAATGTGTATGATTTTATCATTAACTGGAAGCATGCAGAAACGAATTGTCTGAAATACGTCGCAGCTTACTTTGTGAAAAATAAGTTTTAAAAACAACAACTAATATTAAGCTCTAAAAATACTTAAAATGAGCAATGAGCAACGCGGGAGGGAGCATGTATCCAACGATTGCGTTATTTCCGTGTTAAAGTGTTGATATTTACCCGTAAAAATCACTGTTAAATCACGTAACTAATTATTTTTTCGCATAGAAATCCCAAGTGAAATATTTTGAATTACAAATTAATTATATCACTCTTAAATCCGACTATACCGTGAATGAAATCGATACGCCATGATAAAAGATTGGTATATAGTATTATAATTTCAAAGCCATTTAACAAAAGTGTATATTTTTAATCAAAGCATGCGTAATGTTGACTCTGTGGACAAATTCCTAACCGTAAACTTTTGTACCGTAACTATAATCTGTCTGTAACGTAACTGCGACTTAACAGTACTCTACCGTAACTTAAATATAACATAAATGTAACCTAGGCGTCACTTTATTGTAACCTATTCTTATTCTAACCATCACATAAATGCAATTTAACTTTAACCTAACTTTAAATTAACCGTGATCTAACTGTAACCTAACGTGAAATTAAATAAAATCAAAGACTTACCGTAATGTAATTGCAACCCAAATGTTACCTAACCATTTATTGAGTTCATGTCCATGGAAATTATTTTGTCTTGTTCGGATCTGGTTATGATTCATTAGAATATTTTCGACGGGTTCAGATTTGGTTCGATTCAGGTTTCAGGTATTTTTTGAAATTCGATTTAAATGTTCGGGTCGGATTCATGTCCATGGAAATTATTTTGCCTTGCTCGGATCCAGTTATGTTTCTGTGGAATATTTTTGTCGGGAGCAGATTAAATTCAATTCAGATTTCGGCGTTTTTTTCAAATGGAATTTTTGGGTTCAAGTCTTCCTGCGTGTCCACGGAAATTATTCTGTCGAAATCGAATAAAGACATGCTTCACTGGAATATTTTTGTGAAGTTCAGACTTGGTTTAATTAAGATTTCTGCTTTTTCTTCAAATGTAATTTTTGGATTCGGGTTTTCTTGCGTGTTTACGGACATTATTCTGCCTTGTTCGGATAAATACATGCTTCACTGGAATATTTTTATCAAGTTCATTTCAGATTTCGAGATTTTTTCAAAGAAAATTTTTAGGTTCAGATTCGGTTCATGTGCATGGAAATTTTGTCTTTTTCGGATCATGTTACTGTTCTTTGGAATATTTTTGTCATGTTCAGATTTGGTTCGATTCAAATTTCAGGTATTTTTTCAAATAGAATTTTTAGGTTCGAATCTCGTTCATGTCCACGGAAATTGTTTTATCATACTCGAGTCCGGTTATGATTCTTTCTAATATTTTGATCGGATTCAGATGTGGTTTGAGTCAAAATTCAGGTTTTTTCAAATCGGATTTTTTAGGTTCGTATCGGGTTTATGTCCATGGAAATTATTTCATCTTGCTCGGATCGGGTGATAGTTCTTTGGAAAGTTTAATCGGGTTCAGATTTGGTTCAATTCAGATTTCGGGTTTTTTTTCAAATGGAACTTTTGGGTTCGGGTCTTCTTGCGTGTTCACGAAAATTATTCTGTCTTGTTCGAATAAGGAGATGCTTCACTGGAATATTTTTGCCAAGTTCAGATTTGGTTCAGTTCAGATTTCGCGATTTTTTCAAAGAAATTTTTCGGGTTCGGATTGGGTTCATGTCCACGGAAATATTTTGTCTTGTTCGGATCCGGTTGCGGTTCTTTGAAATAGTTTTGTCAGATTCAGATTTGGTTCGATTCAAATTTCAGGTATTTTTTCGAATGGAAGTTTTAGGTTCGTATCGGGTTCATGTCCACGGAAATTATTTAGTCTTACTCTAATCCGGTTATGGTTCTTTCGAATATTTTGGTCGGATTTAGATGTGGTTTGGGTCAAATTTCAGAATTTTTCAAATGGAGTTTTTTAGGTTTGAGTCGGGTTTATGACCACGGAAAGTATTTTGTCTTACTGGGATCGGGTTATAGTTCTCTGAAATATTTTTATCGGTTTCAGATTTTGTTAGGGTCATATTTCGAGTTTTTTTAAGACAATATTTAAGTTCGGGTCAGGTTTCATGCCTACTAAAATTATTTTTCCTTGTTTGGATGGGGTTATGCTTCATTTGAACATTTTTATGGGATTGAGATTTGGTTCGGGTCAGTTATCAAATCCATATTTTTTTTTTTTTTTTTTTCAAACAGAATTTTTAAGTTCGGGTCGGGTTTATACTCGCGGAAATTTTGTCTATCACGGATCAGAGTATGGTCTGTTTTTTTTCTGGTTGGGATCGGGTTATGTGTTAATTAATCTAAACATTAAGATTATAATCAGTTTTGCTACTATTCTTTTTATGGCTATTTCTGATAAATAATTTACTTTGCTATTTGATAATTTACTATGGTGTATGAATCGTTTGCGGATTCGAACAATTGTACGCCAAACAGCTATATTTTATTTTTGTTTTAAAACCAAATTAAAGCTATAATTTAATTTTAAATTGAATAGAATACATTTAAATTTTATCAATGATTTAAAAAAAATAAACTCCTAGAAAAGTGCTGTGTGTGTGTGTTTTTTTTTTACTGCAATACAGCCAATGACTCACATTCTAATGTTCGAAATGCCAAAGATTTGTGTACAACCACACAATAAAAAGAAATTGAGTGGAAGTATAAAGTCTTGGGCTGACGTCAAAAATATAACCCTAAAATCCGCTACATTAAGTCCAAATAAGCACCAACAAAACCATGTGCTTTGACACGCCGATCAATTCAAACTGGTTTAAGCCAGTATTTCTTTGTTTCTTACCTTTTAAACTGTTATTGAATAGATGACTAAAATTTCATTTAAAAATTAACGTTTTGTGCCATTATTGATTGTAATACACGATCGGAATGCATAAAAGATACAAATATATCAATCATAGGCAAGAATTATGTGATTATTTTTGTCATATGACTTTGAAATATCAATATAGAAGCATCATTTAAGATTTTGCTTGAAAAGTTAACATTCTTTCGTTAATTTCTTAAAATCGTCTGCACTCTGAAATCTAGATTTTAGACTAATATTTGTTATTTAAGTTTTCACGCATGATTTTAAAAGAATGTTTTCATAAATATATTTTATATATTGATATAGAATTATTAATATGTTGTTAAATCATAAACATTTTTCATCTACGTTATAAAGTATTAAAAAGTTCTGAAAAAAAAGAAAACTTTTAGTAATGCAGTTTTTAGTTCAAATCAAATGTTTTCAATATTTTATTTAATTTTATTTTGACATTTAATTATTTCGAATTTATCAATTTCAATTATTTTAAAAGAAAACATTTTTTAAATAAATAATATAATAGAAAAAAGACCATTTTAAAAAATTACTATTTCTTCGTAATATATGCTTCAGTTGTAATTCATTTCTTTCAATTCGTCTTAATACAAAATCCCTTCCACATGCTTTTGTTTGGGACATTAAAATTTGAGCGATAAATGGTTTAATATTGCAACCCTTTTTTCGGTTTACTTCACCACCACCTATCTTTTTCCTCCATGGTTTACAACCGCTGTGATAAAAAATCATCGTTTTAACTGACAGTTTGCCAGTCTATGAATTTTAAAGGTCTATTCCAGCTTTTTTAATTATTTCTGCGAAAATTTTATGCAACCAACCAACCATAACTAAACGAAGGGAAAAAAAGAAGAAAAAAGGCGATTTTTTATGAGAGTGATCTTTGGAATTTAATTAATTACTCAGTTAATAAATAGAATTTTGAAATTCTGAAGCCCAGGTGCATCAGGAGAGATTTGGGGCTACTCTCAAAAAAAGTTTGAGCCTTGTACATGCTGTAGATTTTGCTAGCCATCGCAGACACACACACACACACACACACACACACAGACAGAGCGTTTTGTTCTTTTATTAATATAGATGCCACAAACCATATTTAATTTCAACTTCAAAAAGAAAGAAAAAAAAAGTAAGAAAAATCATGCGTTAAGCATAGATTATGAAGCTCTTTCCAACACTTAATGAAATCTTTAACAAAACTTTGTTATTTGGGGAAATAATAGTGTATAGTCAAATATACCCGAATATGTATTCCAGTACATTAGAACAGCCCTGTATTTCATATGTCAGTTCATATAATGGGAAAATTTAGCTTAGCAAGAAAATACCCAATAGCTTGAAATTTCTTTTTCAGCAATTCATACTATTAGATGGACAGATACTTGAATACTTTTGTTCAGCCCTGTAGTTTACATTGTGCCTTTATTACACGTCAGCATTAGGCTAAAATTTATTGTAAACTAAAACACTTTTAAAACAACTGAAATCACATTCTCATAAATCATCATTCATAGGCGTCCATGTACAGAATTATTTGCGTGGCCCTGTATATCCCTTTATCTATATTCTGCAAACATTTCTTAGTAAATTGAATGCAGCTCGGCGTAAAAATGCATCGCTTATTTAAAAACCACGTTTAAATAACTTACGCTCATATTCAGTAACGTTGGTGAGCTCTTTTAGATAGCCCTGTATATCAACTATAACATTTATACACACCATATAATGTGTATATATTTAGCGAAATATAAACGCGAATATCATAATTAAAATGCATTTCATCCCTCCATCAGCCACCATCCGACACATATACGGTATTTCGGAAAGAATATACTATTTGAAATCTTTTGTATGGCCCTGTAAATGCTATGTACTTCATATTATGCAAGACAGTAGCGTATAATTTATATTAAGCTTCAGTGACATATATCAATTTTATAATACAAGCTTAATATTGAAAAAGCTTAATATATTTAAAATATGTCACACACAATTCCCCATTTTACCAATATCTAATGGAATTCTTTTGTGTGGCCCTGTAAATGAATAATAGCTACATTTTCACCTTATATTTTATATAATCCATATTTTAATATGTTTGACAGGGTATAACATCTTTAAAATTCCTTTGAAACGATTTTTCCCCATAGGCCGTAATGTAATAGGAAACTTTTGATTCGCCCTGTAGATAAACTAATCATGCACTGTAAAAAATTTTCGGAACGTTATTCAAATTAACAGTAACCTTCCCGATATTATCTGATATGTCAGAGCTGTTTTCACTTTCCGATAGAATCAGGAAATTTTCGGTTTACTTTCCGAAGTGAACGAAATCCTAGCTAACGCATGCGCAGTCCAACTATTTCTCTAGTCGACTGTTTCTGCAACCGCGAGAATCGGAAGTGATATGTTCCCGCCTAATCACCATCACCACTTCGATGTTCTAAAGCATTTTTCTTGCATAAACAAAGTAAGTTTGTGTTATATTATTATTTACCAGGGTTGGTATAAAAACCGGTTTTTTTGAAAAAAACCAAAAAACCGGGTTTTTTTGGTTTAAACCAGGTTTTTTTGGTTTAAACCAGGTTTTTTTCAAATCATTATTTAAATAGCATTTGCAAGAAAAATAACTTTAGTTTTAGAAAGTCGTGAGGATTTTTTATAATTAATAGTTAATGAATGTTAAACATTCACATTAGTATTTATTTTTTTTTTTTTTATAATTAAATAACTAAAGCATAAAAATTTATAATTAAATCTTATAAGTTTTAATCTTATAAGTTTAGGTTTCTATAGGGAAATATTCATTGCGTGAAAAAAAAAAAAAAAAAAAAAATGTTAATTTATTAGTATACTTATATAAACCTTTTAGATAATAATTTAAGAAATAATTATATGCAGGTTGATAATGAAGAACATAGCAAACAAATATATTTTACTAAATTAACAGAAAAAAGCTGAAATAGAAAACATTTTCTTGTGCATAATTTAGAAATTATTTACAGTATTAACATCAACAAAGGATTATTAATCTCTTACTACATATATTTACTTAAAAAATATCAATATGCATTTTATTAATGCTAAAAAATACATGTGTATTGACTTTCTTGATACATCAACAAATGTAATGCTTACACAAATTGAGACATAGGCTTAGAAAAATTATTATTATTATTATTATTTAAATACAAACTTTATTTTTTCTGTTTCTTTGTTCTTCAAAAGGTGAAGATTTAGCATTAAATTTTATTATTTGTGCAAGCATCGAGTTACATGGATATTTTTGTTTTGTAAAATTTAATGTATCCTTTTTTTCTTGTTCACATAGTTCACTTTGACTGTATTGTGGTTCAAGAATGTATACCTAAAAAGGCATGGGTGTTAGGGCTATTTTATACCTGAACTAAAAAACTATGAGACTTCTTTATTTACATTTTTTTTTCTCTTAATATTTTTTGAAGACCTGTCCAATTATAAACTGCAATAGTAATGGAACTTATTACTTTAGATATTTTCCAGGGCAATTGCAATAGAATTTAACAGTTTAAACATATCTTCAACATTTCTCTTAAAATAAAAATTAGACAGATACGAGCTTTTGAATATTTTTATCAATAACATTCCTATTTTCTACACAAATTTTAAGTAAAGTGGGGCAATTTTTAAGGTAAACATCTAAAGCATCTGAAAATGAATCACACCTAGTATTATAAGGAAGAGCTAATTTGACAGCTTTTACATTGCATGGAATTTTTACATTTGTCTCTTAAACATGTTTTTGATGTATTTCTTATTCCCTCAAATGAAAATCAGATTATATTTTCCTTTCTTCTAGTTTTAGACATTCTTTTATTTCAATATATATAAGTAGCTTTCTTAAAATAAAACACAATACAAAGTAACTAGAAACAGAAAAAAATAATGTAAAAACTGCAAATCCAATCTAAGAAAAACCAAAGCTTACTAAAACCAATAGCTATGGAACAGAGAAAATTCATAGCCAATCATTCATTAGCATACAGAACAAGCGTAACCAATGGAAAGAATGACTTATGATTATGTCGTTATTGAATATTGATGCTTTGATACATGATGCAATCCTTAGTAAATCATAATCAAGCTATCTAAGCAGTAAAATTGCATTTTTGGCTGGCATACGCCATTTTTGCATTTTTTTAAAAAATAAAAGGTTTAAAAAATAATTAAAATTAACTACCTTTTTTTATCCTCCACAGTTCACTGTACAAAAATATTTTGCCATGTCAATTTATAGCTAGTAAGGAAAATTAGATTGATTAAAGATGTTTGTCACTTTAAAAATTTGTCTTTAGCTTTGCTTGTAGCTACTCCATAACTTTGATTTTGCACATTTTAATAATGTGTAAAATAAATGAAAACATTAGGGAAAAGGGAAAAAAACCAAATTAAAAAAAACCAGCATGGTTTTTTTAAAAAAACCACTTGGTTTAAACCATGGTTTAAACCACGGTTTAAACCAGCGTGGTTTAAACCAAACAACCCTGTTATTTACTTTTGAGTTTAAAGTTATAATTCAATTCTATTAATATTTATTTTTAACTTGTTTACCAGTTTAATTCAGGTGATTAATTTAGTATTGCATATTTCATTGATGTCCATGAAATTCAGTTTGAAAGGTAATAGAAGTAATACCTATTTTTAAAAAAATGATGATAATACTTTAACATTTACTAAGAAAAAGGATAAATTTCTTACTTGTAAATACATTAAAATATATACATTTCTAGTTTATTTATGGGTGATTCCACAGTATTGCGTACATGACATTTACAAAGTTCATTGAATTATTTGTTTATAAGATACTGAGCTGAATGAATAATTTGAATTGTTACTATAAAAGATAAGTTCTTCAAAATACATTTATATGTTACTGAGAAAAGAATTTAAATTCGAAACAAATCGCAAATTATAGACGTTGCAGACATGATGTACGCAGTTTCTATTTTGAAAGTTTTTATACTTTTTAGAAAATGTCAATTTTATTTAAAAAAATATTTTTGATAAGAATTGAATGTATATATAAATTAATTAATATTAGCAATATTTTATTTTTTATAGTTTTTTTAAATGTAGAATTAGTCATTCAAGTTTATGAGTTGCAGACACGACATAAATGCTTTTCATATTAAACGTAACAAAATTTAGATACAAATATCTTTATAATAATAATGCAGTGTTAATATAAATGTAAATATACACATTTGTATGTATTTTAATGATATAATACATACACATTTTTATGTATTTTAATGATATAATACATAAATGATCCTTATTTTATATTTTTATCTATTTAAATTAAAAAACAAAAAGAAAAATTAAACAAGAAAGCTGGGAGCTCTGCCGTTTGCCAATTAAGATTAGCAAGTATTATCAATAATGTTATATATATATATATTTAGAGCTATTGTTGAATCAGGGGGAGGGGGTGCTGTTTGAACCAGTGTTGGATAACAAGTTAACAGACCAAAACTAATGGGGGGCAGAGAGGGCACATGCCCTAGGTGCCAGGCGAAGGGAGACCATGTGAACCTGTTGTATTTTGATATTTCTCACGTTTATGTTTAACACGGTATTGTTAAACACGTCCTGTCTGGGTTATGCCAAAATATAGAAGAATTTAAGGATATGGCATAAAGATCCTGTATAAACCGGAATCTTTTTAGATTATTTCCGATTCCACTTACAAGATTAATGAATCAATATTTTACAAAAGAGAATACGTAGTTCAGTATTACATATTTTATTATTATTAATTTTAAATGAAGTAAGATATTAGAAAATTATATTTGTAAATATTCTTTACTGAGGAAAGGGGGGGAGGGGCACCAAAATATGTTTGCCCTGGGTTTAGCATACTAACTAAACGATCCAAAGGCGATTCTGCTATGTATTTTTCAAAAATCAAAGGTTTTCGGTTCCGAAAAAAAAAATCGTCCTCTATCCGGAAATTTAGACAAAAAACATATTGCAAATTTCGTTAAATCGCCTCCCAAAAAAATCAATGTCGTAAATCATTCGCAGAAAAATCGTAAATATCGTTAGAGTTTTGCGCAAAAAACACGAATTTCTGTAGATAATCGTGAAAAAACTCAAATTTCGTCTGAAGATCGTGAAAAAAATGTGAATTTCGTCAAACAATAGTGAAAGAACAGAAATTTCATCAAAGATTCGGGGGAAAAAAGCAAATTTCGGATGGAGATCACAGTTTAAACGAAAATATCATCAAAATACCTGCAAAAAAACACATCGCAAAAAAAATCACAACTTTCGCCAAACGATCTCAAAAATTCTGCAATTTTTGTCAAAGAATCACGAAAATTCCGCAAATTTCGTCAAAGGACCGTGAAAAATCTGGAAATTCCCTCAAAAAACCGTGAAAAATTTGCAAATTTCATAAAAAAAACTAAGTCCGATAGTTTCGTTCAAAGATCGCGAAAAATCCACAAATTTCGTCAAAAGGTTGCAGAAAAAACACAGAACCAAAAGTAATTTCCCTCCCCCCCCCATTTCTCACACAATCTGCTGTAACTTTTCAGAAAATTTGTTGTGAATTTCAAGGAAGTTTTTGCTTAGAATTAAGTTTGAAGATCCCTTTGACAAATTTGGCATTTTCCCGCAATCCTTTAAAGAATTTAGCGTTTTTTTCCTCGATAATCAACAAAATTGCCGTTTTTTTTATGATCTTTTAATGAAAATTTCGAGATTCTTTCATAAAATTCGTGTTTTTTAAGTGGCATTTTGATAAATTTGGGTTTATATGCAGGGGCGTGCAAAGAGAAAACTGTGCTCAATGCAAAATTTCAATTTAGTATTCTTTTTATTCTTACAGGCCAAAAATGATGTTGGTAGTAGAAAATCGGCACCCCTACTTTTCTGCACCCAGGGCGACTCTCCCTCCCCTTCCCAGGTCGCTGTTTATATGGCGATCCTTTCATGAAATTCGCAATTATTCCCCAGTCATTTTACAAAATTCGTGTTTATTCCGCAATCATTTTATGAAATTCTCGTTTACTCCGCAATGATTTTACGAAATTCGCGTTTATTCCGCAACCATTTCACAAAATTAGTGTTTATTTCTCGATTTTTTAAAGAAATTTATGTTTTATAGCGATCATTTAAGAAAAAGCGAGTTTTCATTTCGCGATTCTTTGAGAAAATTCGCGTTTCTATCGAGATAATCTAACAAAATTTTCTGCAAATGATTGATGAAATTGATTGTGAAAATATGCATTTAGTCCTCCGTTCAAAAGCTATGAAAAATCGGTTATTAGTATGGAAATTCGGAGATAACTATCCGAATTTCCGAGCTGATAAATGATTATTCATAACTTTTGGAATCGAATGTGTTAACTTTTCGGAAAATTTGAAACGGAATTACTCCGTTCTCGCGACAGAAAATTGCACGAAACTTGTCAATCGATTGCAGAAAAAAATGCGAAATTTGACGATCCATTGCGAAAAATATCGTGAATTCAATCAATTTGTCGCTGTAAAAAACTCGCAAAATATGTCATTCATTCACACGAAAATATCAGAAAATTTGTGATTTTTTTGTAGCGGGAGCCTCCCTCATACGATATTCTTTTGGGTGGGATTTCAAAATTTCAGGCTCGAATCCCGCCATCCCGCCCTGAAATTCAAGTCTTGAATGTGAATTTCTTTAAAATATCCCAGAAAGAATATGTGAATTTTGTCAGAGTATAGCGAAAAGATTATGTGAATTTCGCCAGAAGATCACAAAAATAAAATGCAAATTTCAATGAAAAATCAGTAAGAAAATGCTACAAAACTAGAACAATCTCTTAAGTTGTATAATTATTTTCAGAGGAAAAAATTTATTGAATTGAAAGACTGAAACCTTTCCCTTTTACGAATGTCAAAAATAGTCGCGAAACAAACATTCACACACACATGCATAAAAAGTCCTCCAGATTAATTTTAAGTGTGTGTGCAATGATTTTTCATTTTCAAAGGCTGCCAGAACATAAAATGTTTCTGTCCTATCCAGGGTTGGCACGGTTTAAACCAATTGGTTTTAACCATGGTTTAAACCACGGTTTAAACCAACTGGTTTTTTTCTCAAAAAAACCAATTGGTTTTTTTAGAAGAAATCCAATGACATTTTCTGTTTTTTCTGGTTTCAGATTATTGGATATAAATAATTTCTACTTTTAACACTTTATTTCAGCAATAAGCATTAGATGTAGTGGGTTTATTGTCTTTTTTTATGCATAGGATTAACTAAAGGATTTTTTTCTCTAGAAGAAAAAAGAAAAGAAAAAAATTATAGAAGAAATTTAATAACATTTTCTTTTTTTCTTCTTAATTTACATGTTTCAAATTATCGGATATAAATAATTTCTATTTTTAACACTTTATTTCAGCAATAAGCATTAGATGTAGTAAGTTTAGGTCATTTTTTTATGCATAGGTTTAAAATCAGTACACATTGGTGAATATATCTATTGCTCTAAAGAAAAAACTTCAGGTATGTGAATTGATCAAAGATAAAATAGATTCAATATTTAGTATAAAATATTTAATATATTTTTTAAATAATGAAGATTATTTAATACGATTTTAATAACATAACACAATGATCTTTTAAGATTTTGCCTAACTTGTAAAAGACATTTTTCTTGATTAAGGAGATTATCTGGAAGAATTAAAAGCCAAATAAGAGAGTATTCAAAGACTGGTTGCTAGATGTAGCATTTTAATAATGATTTTTTTTTCTGCCATCTGCTGAATCTATTGAGAAAAAATTTTAATTTCAAATTGTCACTCAAAGAAAAAAAAATTCTAAGAAGTATTTGAAATTTATTATTTGAATAATTGTCTAAAAGAATATTTATCAAACTACAGTTGAGTCTCTATATAACGAAGTCCACCGTTCCAGTAAAAAATTCGTTATATAGAGAAATTCGATGTATAGAGAATGATGTTAAAAATCGTATTTATTGTGTGAAATTTGAACAAATATTATTTTTGATCTTTTGAATAAATAATTTGAAATGTTTAAAAGTAAATATTAACCTAACATTTTATTTCTTAATTATTTAAGCTGTTTCAAAAAAGAGGACAGACATTTATTTGAAAGCTTAATGAAAATCAAATAAGGAAGACTTGTATTCATTTCAGACGAAGAAATCTGTAATTTTTTATTGTTTTGATTTTAAAATTGTTACGCTCTCAAAAAAATGCTCAAATTTTACCAAGGAATGAAAAATTGCAGTTAACATTTTCCTCCATTTGAAGGCCTCTCTTATGCGCCTCTCATTGATTCCTCTCTTACATCCAACTGACACTGTTTTGAGAAGGATGTGGAAAGATGTGTGGGAGGTGATATGAATTCGTTGGATTTAAAGAACAAGGAAAGAAGTAATAAATAAATAATTTTAAAAAAACCCTCAGCAATGACGATAAATCAAAAATAAGTGATGGAAAATTGATTCCATATGATTTCGAAGCTTTTTAAAACTGTTTAATATGACCAATTTATGGGAAAATTCGATGTATGGAGATAGATATTTCGCTATATAGACTGTTTTTAATGTAATCATGCAAAAAGGAGACCGTTCCTACTAAAAATTCGCTATATAGAGAAATTCGATGTATGGAATTTCGTTATATAGACTCGACTGTACATCCAAATGTTTATAATTAGTAATCAAAAGATTGTTAATAAAGATTTTCAGGACATCAATGGTTCACTGTGTAGAACAGTTAATTCTTTGAATATAAGACTGTTTACTAAAACTGTTGAAATAAAAATATGATTTTTTTCAATTTTCTATATAAATGCACTGTAATTACTTAATTTAAATTATTTTAAAATTAAGTTACACTGCTTACAAACCAATAATGTCTATTTTTATCAATAAATATGCATGTATATATAATAAGAAAGGATGTTTTAAAAAAACCCGGTTTAAACCAAAAAAACCGTTTTTTTTTGTTTTTTTTTAAAAAAAAACCTGGTTTTTTTCCAACCCTGGTCCTATCAGAAAATCGCCATTTTCACATTCAGTTCATGCACTTGGCACACCATGTTAAAGAAGGCCAAATCATGCTTACAATAAATAAATTAAAAAAATATTTTTTTTTCTAGAAATCATGGTTGAATGTAGCAGAAAATAAAGTTGAAGTCCCAGTTTTTTTGTCCATAAAATGAGGCATGAAGTACCTGAGCATTTAAAAAAGGTAATCCTTAAAGCTTTATTTTTGTTATATTTTAATTAAAATAAATATGTCAGACGAGTCAAGTCTCCAGATTTCAACAGAAAACTCTTAATTTTCACATGTTTTTCTATACTCCTGATTTTTGACATATTTCTCCTGATTTTATGCATATTTTTAAATATTCTATTACAGTAGACTCCCTAAAATCCCCACATAATTTTCGAATGTAAACTATGAAATATTTAGTTCAGATATAATTACAAAATTGGACTGTTTTAGTCTTATATCAATTCCAAACATATTTCAATTTGTAATTTTTGTTATTACTGAATTCCTGTTTTTTCATCAAGGAAAAATAAATTTAATTTATTTCTGAAAAATTTAAGATATTGCTGATATCACTGGTAATTACAATCTTACCAAATATATTTATGTACTAGTCAAGTTTTTTTTGGTTATTAAGTCTGACCGTAAAACTTCCATATTTTATTATTTTGATATGAATTAGTAATGTGCCTTTATGAAGGTTTAATGATTAATTTCGGAAAAGTACGTTTCATCTGCATAATGGAAATGTAATCATACCTTAATAATTATTAACTTGAACTGCTTTTAATACTTTAATCATTTTGAAAATTATGTAATTTTTTATTATTTTAGTATATTAGTTATTTTATTTTTTATTATATTGTAAGCATTCATTATAGTTTTGACTGCATTATTAATTACATTTAAATTGCTGTTTTAAAAAATGTAAACAAAGCAATGACCAGAAATTTGCAAAATTCTAAAATCCGCACAACCTCTGGTCCCAAGCTGTGTGGCTTTGACGGAGTCTACTGTATTTTACAATCAATTGTATTGTGATTCAGAAATGCAAAATTCCAGTACTAGTATAGGTGTAATTCTTTACTGTGATTGATCATAATACAGTCCACTCCCTCTAATCTGCAACCCTATAATCCGCTCTATATTTTAGATGTAAACAAACAGTTAAATTCTCCTTTTTTTAACCAAGATGCACACTTTGACTATAATAAAGGTTGGACTGTACTGATGAATTTAGAAATTTTTAATGCATTTCTGCATTTATTAAAAGAAAATGTTTTATGTATCTTATAAATAACTATTAAGACTGCTATCTTCTGAGCACATTTGCTGACTATGTAAAAGATAGATAGCTCTTGAGGATAAATATCTTATTTTTTTAGAATAAACAAACTTATGTTACTAATCAAGAAATTCTGACTCTTAAGGGCATCA
Source organism: Maratus speculifer (assembly GCA_964019185.1). NCBI lineage: Eukaryota > Metazoa > Arthropoda > Arachnida > Araneae > Salticidae > Maratus > Maratus speculifer. The sequence goes on along the minus strand of CAXHSM010000971.1, from coordinate 21,739 downwards.
AGATTAAACTGTATAGCATAAATAAAAAATGATAAAGCAAACAACCATCACTGTGATGTTTGATAGATTTAAAAATAAAAAAAATGTTTTCGATTAATTTTATATTATTATATCATTTAAATGTGTTCCTATTGACTATAGCTTTTTATGTATGAAAAAGTATTTTCTTTCATTTCTGTGTTATTTATTTGCTGCATATTTACTACATTTGTTGATAAATTCCAAATATTAGAATGTAAACAAAGAAATTACCTATAATCCGCGAAATTCTATAATCCGCAAAACCCTTGGTCCCAACCTGTACGGATTAGAGGGAGTGTACTGTAGTATTTTATGAGATAAACTACAATCAGATTCTTAAAAAACTATGATGGATTTTTAAGATTTACTGTTTTTGCATGTTTTGGATTATTAATAATTTGATTCATTTAAGGCTTATTTACGATTTTTACTATAGTTTGATACATGTTAACAAACTGCCACCTTCCCTGTAATACGTAGTCAATTTAAAATATGTTAAAACATCATATCGATCAACTACAAGAAAAGTGATAAATCTCGCAAAAGTTCATGCTATGTTTTATTCCGCTAATCATTTTATTTCATCATATGTGTGTCTTGCTAACACAAACAGTTTCATAAGTGAAGTTATATGGAAATTTACTTTTTTAATGATATATCCATTTGTGACTTCTGACCACAGAAGTGAGGTGGATTGTGTAAGGAGGTATTCAACACTCGATACCTCGTTCTGCATCCTCATTCTTGAAGATTTTGTGTTTTTATGCATGTTTCCATTTCTGCATGCAGAACTAACTGCTATACAGTATAATTATGCAAATTGTCTTTTGCCTCTCATTTAAAATTTACTTTTGTTGAGATGGGTCACTATTCTTGCGAGTGAACAATATGTTTAAACGCATTATACTTGCAAGGAATACATATTTTCCTTATTCAAGTAAGAGTGACATATTTCTTTTTAATCATTGGGAGAATTAAGCATCCCCCCCCCCCCTTGTGATGAAGAAAGAAACTATATGAGTGGTGTATTGTTATTAAGAAATATATCCTCATATCAATATTAAAATATTAAAAACGATATTTAAAAAAATTAACCTAAACCTTACATAATTTAAAATTGAAATTTTGAAAAAAAAAAAAAAAAACGTTGAATTTTTGATTTGGGCAAAATCATAACAACCCTGCTTTAAGTTAAGTATGCTAAATTTATATAGTTTCTTTCATTAATTGCAAATAAGAGATCGATTAAAAACTTTTTCTTTTCCTTCTTTACAGCTAATTTTTTTTTTCTGAGGGGGGGGGGGAGGGGCATTTTATTAATGCTTAGAAATTCTTTTTAAATCTGGTTCTTTTGAAATATATTTAAATTCGCATTTATTTTTGCATTGATAACTTAGATTAAATATTGATACAATTGTAAAATCATGAAAATTTTTGAAAAACCCATAATGGGTTTTTTCAAGTGGGCGCGGGCGGGTTTTTTCAGGCTGGGGCCCCATGGCAACGCTGGTCATCATCCTAGTCATTAATAAAAGTATTTGTTATGAGAACTGTTGTAATATTTTAAGTCTTCCACAAATATGCTGCAACACTCTGCTCGGTCCATTTAATGGCCGACAGTCCTAATAATTCAAATTCTATTTAACCAAGTTATCAAAATTTTTGCTATGTCAAAGAAAAACTAAAAAAAAGTAAATAAAACTCCATGAAATAATACATTGGTTGATCGCAGGCAAAAAAATGCTGCGCAGTTTTTGATAGTTGATACATAGAAAGAAAATATCACAATTTGCAATCAGCTGCAGGTAAATATAGCCAAATTTGCCATTGGATTGACTATAAAAACTGTGAAATTCATTGCTCAAAAGCAGAAAAAATATCAACAAATTTTGCCAGTCGCAGGAAAAAGCCACAAAGTTTGTCTCACTACTAAGGTTTTGTCAACTGGTCCTTGGGGGGGGGGGGGATTTATCAATGGGTAGTTGGTCAATCGCAGAAAAAGCTCTGCTCTTTTGGCAGTTGCTTGCAGAAAAGCTGCAAAATCCACCAAACGGTTGAGGATTAAAATTATTGTAGAAGATTTAAGTTTACCCATGATTTTCTCCAATCAGTCTCAAGAAAGGTCTCAAAATTTACCTATCAGTACAGGGAAAATATCGTAAATTTTTATAAAAGATGAAATTGCACTCATACAAAAAAAAAATCTCTCTCTTTTTTTTTTTTTTTTTTTTTTTTTTTTTTTTTTTTTTTTTAATTCCCACAAAACATTTTTGATCAGCTGAAGGTTTGTTGCAAAATATTTTACTTTGAGGTATAGTTTATGTTTTAACAACTTATAAGTCAATAGATAAAGGTTTTTAAGTTAAGTTTTCGCATGCAGGACATTTTGTCCTTTTTCCATGGAATGCCCTAATATGTTTCTAAGTTAGTCTTAATTTTATGCTCCGTCTTCTGGTATTTATTTTCTTCTATTGTATATAGTTTTTTTTTTCAGGAAAACTTGTATTTTATATAATTTAGTTTATAAATTAATCCATTAAAATTTGTAAAAGGCTACTTTGCTTCATTGTATCCAAATTATGTGAAATGTAATGCAAAAAAAAAAAAAAAAAAAAAAAAAAAAAAAAAAAAAAAATTACTACTTGATTATGCCATTGACTAATTTCACCAAATTATGCAAATATCCAAACTAATCACTAAATTATACAAATTGGCATAATTTTTATTTAAATAATGAAAAAGCGAGTAAATTAGTATAATATTGATAAAAGTATAAATTAAAAATCACTGATGATGTAACGTTCTTGTTAAGTGTCAAGTGACATTTACAATTATCCATTTTTTGTATTTTATCATAGGCGATAGATTTTGGTTGAAAAAATAATCAAGTAGTACAAAAGAAAAAAATATTTATGCAAAAATTGCTTGAGTTTTTGGATAGAATGAAGCAAAAGATATTTATTAAAATAAAATTAGTTTAATAAAATAAATGCATTTAATACACGCTATAAGCTCAGTGAAAGTGTGATATATTTGAATGTGTATATGGAAAGTAAAAAAAAAATTGTTTGAATGTTTAAATATTTTTCAGAAGACAAAAGAAAAAAGTTGTAATGTAATTTTAAAGCAAATCCTTTTTAAAGTCCCACCACAGGATCACTTAAATTTTAATATAAAAAAAATCCATCTTTTGAATTTATGAAAGAAGTTAATAAAAAACACCAGTGGGTAAATTTTATCTCTTTTTACATCCAAAATAATGTTTGTACTGTTTATATAATTATGTAAATAGAATATGAAATTTCTTTTTCATTTATATTAATAGCAGAGTATCACACAGAATTTGATATATTTAACAATTTAAAACCTAAATGTAATATCTTAAAGCTCCCATAAGGTAATGCTGTATCCCACTTTTAACTCATTTAGGGTTTTTATTTTTATATTGATACATGTACATTTGTTTTAATAATTTAGAATATCAGTCTCAGCAGAAAATAAAATGTATCTCTGTTTCAGAAATGATTATACTAAATACATTTTCTTTCCAGGCATGAAACTACTTCCTTGGCCTGCCACATTTCTAATTCCAAAAGAGAATTTTCAACAGATTGATCACAATGATTGATGAGTTGCTGTGGTTGACAAAAAGTCAATTGTTCAGACATCTTTCAAACGAAATTAAGGAATATACATTATTCCCCAATATGAAACAGCCGGACATCATAGTTCGTTTACTAATATATGAATATCTTTCCCTAAAATCTTACATTGGGAAAGGTCATGAAAGTTGGAACATCAAGGTATATGATAAGGTGAGAGAGGATGTCAGGAAAAATAAAGATTTAGTGCCTACTCCAAGAAGAAAGGTTTGCACCGACAAGTTATTGCTGGCACCAAAGAGGCAAAGAAATTTGTCTTTGGAGTGCATTCCATCACAAGTCAACATCAACAGTGAAACATTTCAGTCTTTTCTTGTTATCGGGAACATTTTTAACTATATTGGAGTAAATATGGTTTCAGAAAAAAGTATTATTATCGAATGTAATGGATTTTTGGAGGCAGTATCTGTAGCAGTAGGAATGTATTTTGTGTGTAATATTGAATACCCTAAACGAGCAACAACCACATATTTGTTTTATGAAAGTTGCATTCTGAAATTAATCCCTGAAACATTTCCAGCTAAATTAATTACTTTTTGTAATATTTTGTCGAAGTTTTAAGTCTTATTAAAATCTTTCTGACTGATATTTTTAATTTTTGAATAAAATATTAGTTCAATAAATCATTTTGAATAATTTTTTTTGTTGTTGTTGATGCTTCATAAGTATTTAGCTTTTATATACTTTTAAATTTGAGTCTAATTTAAGATCAATAGCTCATAGCTGTTTTTTTTAATAATATGTTATCTTTGAGCTAGAAACAATGTGTTTCTTTGTGTACAGTCTATTTAAAAGAAAGCAGAGGTTTTTTACATGCATAAAACTGGTATGTATTTAATAATATTAACATTAATACTTAGTCATATGCATAAACTTACATGAATTACTGATGTTACAAATATTGCCATTTAAATCATGAAAACTAAAGCATTTTTAATTACATATTTTACTAAGAACAATTACTGACATAATATAGCATGGTCGTTTCATTATCTGCACTTCTCTACAAATTTGCGTTTTTTATATGCTGGTTATATAAGATATCATCTTTTTATTAATATAATAAGTATTTTAATTAAAAAAATTATGTGTATATTTTGAAATATTTGCTTAGTGTGTCAAAGTATTTTTGCTGTTAAACATTATATCGGTAATGCTGACAATAGTTATTTCAATAAGAGAAGTAGAATGTTAAATATGTTTAGTGTTATCACTTTTATAATTTATATTCATAAACATCATAATGGGATAACTGAGTTCAAAATTGGACAAATTATTGAGTTAAAAAATATTTTTTATTCAATGTTCAATAAGTATAATTCTTAACAATTTGTCATAAATACCTTGTTAAAATAAACAAATAAAATAAGTAAAATAATTATTTTAGGTACTGTTTATATAAAAAAAATGCCTTTCTGAAATAGTTAAATATATTAATGTTTTATATGACCTCTGAATCCCATTAGCTATATTTTGTGAAAGTCTTCATGCACTGATATGCAAAATAACCTAAAATAATCAGTCTTAAGGGTCCTGTCCCTGCCTGCATAGACACTTGTGAGCTAATGCTATTCCTGTAGGGTGGCATTTTTCTAATAAATCTTTCTCATTTTGACATTTTTAAATAATTTTCTTTGCATTGTATAGTTGATGTCCTTCACAAGAACACTCCTTGCTTACTTTTACAATTTTTGGTCTCAAGTATTTTTTTATAAAGTTACTTTCACTTTCTGACGGGTTCTGAAAGTGAAAATAACTTTATAAAAAATAATTGTGACCAAAATCAAAAAGTAATCAAGGAGCCATCTTATGAAGGACATCAATTTTATACATGTCTGAATTGACATGCAATACATATACCAAACACAAATAAGGAAAGACTAAATAGGGTTTGCAAGGATTCTGGAATATCTCGATAAGCCCTGGATTTTTGTTTTTATTTTCCAGTACTGTATTTTTTCCATCATTTTGTTCAAGAAAGAAATTGAATCAAAATATTGGGAGGGGGGGGGGAATCTATGATGTAAAATAGTGACTAAATACAGCAAAATGGTCCTGAATATTTTGGGGAGACTTGAAGTGGAAACTCTGGTCATAAAAGACAATTTGTAATCATCTAGGTTAGGTAACAATGTTGACTCAAAAACTATTGTACAATTTTTTTAATGTTTAAAGTCTTAAAAGGGAAAAAGAAAAGAAATGATGCATGCAACTCAAAGAAAAATTGAAAGTAAGCATATATGTTTATTAAATTTCAATATTTGCATAGATAATGCACAAGTAGAACAATAGTAATAAAATGTTCCTTTTTTTCAATATATACTAAAGAACAAAAATATTTATCATGCATTCATAACAAAAATGTATGTCATAATATTCATAAAGAAGTGTATTACAGAGTTATGTAATCTGACAAGCTTTTGAAGGAACGGTTTTTAGGTGAGTTATGTAAGAAATCCTGTATCTTGCAATGCTTTCGTTTATATAAATATATATACTTCATTTTCTTGTCGCACGATAACTGCGATAATTTTGTATGGATCATTTTGAAATTAACACAAAAAATTAAGAAGCCTTAAGGTTTCTGTTCCTGCAAGCAGAGACGCTCTCAACTAATGTTCCTCTTAGAAAGAGATTATTTTCTAATAACAGTTTTGCATTTAGAGATTTTTAAGTATTTTGTTTATTTATTATTATTATTTTGGCATTGGATAGCTGAGGTCCATCAAAGTTGCTTTTGCTTTCAAAACCGGTTCTGAAAATAAAAGTGTCATTCTAAAAGGTATCTGCAACCAAAATAAAAAAAATCACCAATGTAAAGAACCTCAGCTATCCAATACAGAAAAAGAAAGAAAAATAGAAACGAGTTATTAAGGAATAACCTCATAGAGAAAACACTAGCTTGCAAGTGTCTTGGTTTGCAGGAAAAAGAGCCTTAAATTCGTTAATGGACTTGATCAAACCATGAAGGTAAAAGTTAGGGCTAAGGGACATTTTTTGAGAAACAGAAAAATCATCAGCATTTCCTTACTATGAAAAATTGTGAGTTCCATATTGTACTATTAACGCATCAAAGATTGGTGGCTAACAACATGCGTTTGAAACGCATTTCATATTGCTAATAATTATTTGAAGATGAGGGAAAAAGTTTTTGCAGTGAAAAAAGATCTCCAATCATTACAGATATCATAACCTAGTAGATTTTTTCTGAATGTTTTTAATATTTACATTTATCATTTTTCAATCTGACACCCCCCCTTGCCCCCCACAAAAAAAGTTATTTAAATGACTCATAATTTGTGTTATCTCACCTGAAAAATTGGATTGAAATTAACTGGATTATGATTCTGTGTTCATTTAATTTTTATGTACAGTTAGCTTATGATTTTTTACACAATCTACTTCTACTTTTAAGCTTTGTTGAATGGAATTTTCTAAATAATGAATTTGCATTGCAAACCCAGAAGACAGTGTTTGTGGGAAGAAGTTACAGATGCCGTTTAGATTTATCATGTGTATCTCATGCTTAAGTTGTAAAAAAAGTAATAAAAAGCTGTAAGTTTAAGTTGTAAAAAAAAAAAAAAAAAAAAAAAAAAAAAAGAGTCCTAATTATAAGAATTTCTTAAGATTATTAGAATTTCCTGTCTGCTAAAGGGTTGACTTACTCTCAGTACTTTGCTGTATTAAACAACCTCTTAAAACAGAACTGCAGCAAATTTTTAATAAGTTTTGCTAGAGGAATTTTTGGGGGGTAGTTTGTTTCCTCCAGTGCATAAGACTTAGCAGCAATGTCGGTAATAAAATACATTCATGTTGCACACACAAAAATATAAAGAAAAACCTCTAAAAAATAATGTTCATGTGTGTTTTTGCGAAAAAAGGGGGGGGGGGGATCAATTCTCGAAGTTATTATTTTTTTTATTAATAATATTACTACCTTTTTTCTTTTTGAAAATACAGGCCACAGCTAAATTTCTTTCAGATATAAATTTCTTTTTCTTCTGATTCCCTAAATCTGATGTTAACAGTGCAGTTACAGTATTTTTATTATAAAGTTAGTATGCTATTTTCAATTGTTTCAGTCTTTCATAAGTCCAATAATGCATATTTTTATTGCTGACTTCAAATTAAGGAAGAACGTGAAATTTTCAGTTGTGCCACTATCAAAGCAAAACAGAATATTAAAAAATGCGTATAAATATTTTTCCGCGATGTTTTCGAATATATACGGAAACATCGCCGAAAAATATTTGAGCACATCTGCACTACAGTGACAGTCGATTTCAACCGAAAAACATTTAGCTAAAACATGAAACCTTTTTGATATATAATAAAAACTTTTATACATATTCAGGAACATTCTCGATTCCAAATGAAATGTTCCATATATATTCCGAAACCTTTCCGTTCCGCAATGAAAGATTGGCTACACAATCTGAAAACTTTCCTATCCTTATTGGAAGCTTTACTATGTTTTCAGATATATTCAGAAACTTTTCCGATCAGTAATGAAGTATTTTCGATATATTCAGAAACTTTTCCGACCTGTAATGAAATATTTCCGATATATTCAGAAAGTTTTCCGATCCATAATGAAAGGTTTAAGATTATTCAGAAAGGTTTCAGATGTATACAAAAAGCTTTCAGATATATTCAGGAAGGTTTCGGATACATTCAGAGACTTTTCATTACGGATCAGAAAGGTTCCGTGTTTTAACCGAAACACTTTCCTGTTCGAATCAGAAACCTTTCCGTTAGTATCGTGCAGCACAGGTCTTCGTTATTTTCAGAAATGTTTCTGAAAATTTTTTACAGTGTGGTAAGAACTTCATTTTCGATAGGAGTTGTGCTAGTGTAAACGTCAATAACGTCCTAAAATTTCATGTCAATCCAAGTATATTAACAATTTTTCCCCATGGGCCGTAATGTAATGGAAAACTTTTGATTCGCCCTGTAGATAAACGAATCATAATAGAAACTTCATTTTCAATAGGGTTCGTGCTAGGGTAAACGTCAATAACGTCCTAAAATTTTATGGCAATCCGAGTATATTAACGATTTTTCCCCATAGGCCGTAATGTAATGGGAAACTTTTGATTCTCTCTGTAGATAAACTAATCATTGTACATACTTCATTTTCAGTAGGGTTTGTGCTAGGGTAAACCTCAATAACGTCCTAAAATTTCATGGCAATCCGAGTATATCAACGATTTTCGCCCATAGGCCGTAATGTAATGGGAAACTTTTGATTCGCTCTGTAAATAAACTAATCATGGTAGAAACTTCATTTTCAATAGGACTTGTGCTAGGGTAAACATCAATAACGTCCTAAAATTTCAGGGCAATCCGAGTATATTAACGATTTTTCCCCATAGGCCGTAATGTAATGGGAAACTTTTGATTCTCTCTGTAGATAAACTAATCATGCTAGATACTTCATTTTCAATAGGGTTCGTGCTAGGGTAAACCTCAATAACGTATAAAAATTTCATAGCAATCCGAGTATATTTACGGGAGTTAGAGCACGGACAGACACCCAGACGGCCAGACAAACCGAATGCATAAGCACTTTTCAACTTTGTTGGAAAGTGCTAATAAAAAGGGCTATCTGGCAAGTTAAAAAGTGCGATTGGCGAGATTTGGACATAAACATAAAAGTATCAAGAATAGGTCAGTTTCATCTGATGCACACCATATTTGTTTTTTGTTTGACCCTCAAATTTGGTCGATTGTTATTGGTTGGCTCATAATACAGGCAGCAAATTGTCGATTATGATTGGTTGGATAAAACTTGATGGACTTGTGATCACGTGGTTGAAAGTGATCTATTCTTTGCGATCATAGCAACTTTTTACTCGAAAAAATATTTTTGATTTTTTAACCAAAATGGAAATTTTGCATATGAAAAGCGATGGAACCAGATCGTAATTATTTATGACAGTCACATGACTTCGACTAATGTAATATAGGTGAAAGTATGGTGATAGAACAATATTTGGTGACTTATCATCTGCACCTGGCTAAATGGTCGTCTGGCATATAAGTGATGCGGTCAACCCGGAGCTGTTGATGACAGTCACATGACTTAGGCTTTTATTATATAAATTTGCACTGATTAAAAAAAAAATGTTTAAAACAGGATTTTGTCGTAGACATTCGTTATGTTCGATTCCTATAACAGGTTTTCAATACTGTATCCCCATCCATTATAAAGGTATATGTACTCTTCTTTAAAAAGAATTTTAATTGTGGAATAATGGTAGCTTTTTACTTTTACTGCCCGAGAGAAACTGCTCAGACTAGCAAGTCTGTAGAGCATGAATGTCATTTCAGAGACATACACACGGACAGACAGACATTTTGTAAAAACATGTTTTTTAGAATGTCTGACCCCTAAAACATGTAAATCCGACGAAAACCGGAAGTGGAAAAAATTTCGATTAGAATAATATTTTCTTTTATTGAACATAGAAGAAAGTTAAAATTACACAAATCATCAAATAATTTCGGTAAAAATTCATAAAATTCGTCAAACAATCAAAAAAAAAAAAAAAAAAAAAAAAAAAAAAAAAAAGAAAAAAAAAAGAAAAAAATCAAGAAATTTGAAGAATTATTGCAGAAAAAAATAACCGATTTTGATAAAGGATTGCAAGAATATGTAGCAAATTTCACTGTATGCCCGTTTAGTGTGAGAATGTTTTGCGATTTGATCAGGGAAAGTCAAGGAATTTTTTAAGATTTGATCATGGAATTTTAGGAAATTTGCCTATCATGTTTTGCTGGGAACCCTCTAAACTACAGTTGAAAAGATTATTTCAAAATAGAAAATAAATGTCTAGTGTAAATACATTTATAAATTGTTGTATTCTTTTAAACATAGCATATTTTTCACCAAAATTTTATTTCTCTTTTTATTATTTACGGGAAAAAAATTTTGCTATTAGAAAGAAAATATTTGCGCTGTCACACAATTCAGGGTAATAATTGAAAAGGTTATCTTAAAATATGAAATTAATGTCTCGCGAAAATATATTTTTTAATTTAAACTGTTTTGTCAACTGTTATTTATTTGGCCATATTAAATATGACGTGATTTCCTCATTTATGACTTTTAACGCATTATAATGAATTTATTATTTACAAAAATTCTTTCTCTTTTAAAATTTACTTATAAATATTGTTTTTTTGATCTAATTATCAATATTTTCCCGCTTTTAATATGTTACTTAATTTTAACTGTAATTTTTTTTCAATTTATAACAGCCACATGGAAATAATTTTTTAATTTAAAGGAAATAGTCTTTGCACTGATTTTAAAATTGGCAACAATTTAAAATAATATCATTTTCTAAAATATAGAAAAAAATATTTTCCGAAATGTTGGAAATTTTGAATTTAAATAGAAAGAAATCCCCCAAAACTGCTTCAAGTTAAAAAATAAATGCTGTCTGCAATGCAACTCATTTACATCTTAAAATTAAAGATCATTCAAATTCCGAGCTTCTTGTCTAACGATTGTTAGAATCAAATGTGTTTAAAGGTTTAGAAATTAATTGTAGAGCAACAGTAATTTGAGACGGTCCTTTGTACATACTGCATCTATTATGAAGTAATGTATATACACTCAAGAACCAAAACATTGTGATCACCTATCTAATAACGTGTCGGCACACTTTTGACCCGCAACACAGCTGCAAACCGCTTTGGCCTGTATGCAGTGTTCTCGCTGTCGCTCGCCAATGTGCCAAATTGCGACTAAATTCTTCATTTGGCGAGTAAACAAGCTATTAGATTCGCCAAATTGCTGGTGCTCAATTTTTGCTTTTTCATTTTCATTTTTCATACATATGCATATATATTTAATGTATACATATTTTATATTTGTAGCGGATAGTAGAAATTAGATTAATAACAATCGCTGTCACAGTTATAAAAACTTGGGTTTTTTTAGAACATATTGAAAAAAAAAATATATATTAAAAAATTAAAAGCTGTTTTTTTTTTTTTTTTTTTTTTTTTTTTTTTTTTTTTTTTTTTTTTTTGTGTGTGTGTGTGTGTTACACGGCGAATCTATTTTGCTAATACTTTTCTCATTTGGCGATTGTTTTTCATTTTTAATTAGCCAAATTACTAACGTTGGTCAAATGCCCGCAAGAACACTGCCTGTATGCCACAATTTCTTGGTAGATGACCGGAGATAAATTGTATTAGTTGTTCAAGCAGCGGTCATACATATGCGTGATATTCTAAAATGATTGTTTTTCAGCTCTGGGCTGCCGTTCAGTGTCACCCGAAATGTGCTCTGGTCGGATTAACATCGTCGAGTTGGGCGACTAGGACGTTAACTAAAATTCAGTATTATGTTCTTAGAACTTATAACGATTATTTCGTTATATATTGGTTATTTTATTAAATTATTCCTTCCCCCCTGTCTCTGTTCAATTCAAAATCAGTTTTAAATGTCCTTCATTCACTTTCCATTTTTTTCCCTCGGCTAGCTTTTCTCTAACCGAAAAATCGGCAGCTGCTTAACTTTGTGAGAAATACACTCACATATTAATCAACCGTTTAAAGCTATTTCCAGATGTCTGCTATTTCCGATCGAAGCAATTCTGCATTACCTTATTTGGACATCATCTCTGTTTCGCGGTTAAAATTTATGCTTACGCTTCTTTTTCCTTTCTCAACAAAAACCTAAAAAGAATTTAACATCTGCGCAGTAAAAATCTCATGTCCCTTTGGTGTGCCTCTTTATTAGACAAAACAACACGTGTAACATTCTATCGTTTGGCAACCTTTTCTTTCCCATCCTAGCTAGGAATCCAAATTGAATTCTTATCTTGCCGGCTGCATTTTAACTGTTATTTGGCATATACTATCCATTGTGCATGGGCGAACTTGTGTGTGTTGGCGATTTTCTATCATGCCAAAAGTGGCAATTTGTTGCTATGTACGACGACACACGTCTCTCTGCTCTCGTCTGGTAAACTTGCTAATCGCTGTTCGGAGATTTTCTCCGAGTACTGTATGTGTGCCCCCCCCTAGTATCATATGTATGAATAAAAAAATAACTTAGCAATCATTGTGGGGTTTTTTCGTACATCTGAACCTGGATACATGATCATTTCGTTCTTCTAAATGCCTTAACAAATATTCTCAACTGTCAATCCCCCTTACAAAACCTCTGGTGCCTGACAGTTTCGTTTTTCCCCACATAAAAAAAAAAAAAAATATGGAGGGGGGTACAATCAACTCCGACTTTACGGCGAATGTGATAATTTTGGTTCTTCTCTCTTCTCTGCATCCCCGGTAAAAAAAAAAACGCAACTGCTAGTAGTCTTGCCTGCTAAAAGTCAACAGATGTGGAAGTGATTTCCCCCACTTCATCTGCGATCGGCGTCGACAAGTGGTGTTCCCGTCCTGAGATTCCTTTCCTGGACACCCCCTTTCTATCCCCTGTGATCTCCATCCAAAGGGCTGCGGAGCGTCTCCCCTTATAATTCCATCTTCAAAAGAAATATGCGGCCAAGTATCACCTGAGCGCTGGGGCGCCCACCCTTCTTTCTTCCACTAGCACCGTTTTGTGTTTGATCATCGCCGCCAGATATCGAGGGCTGTATGTGCGCATTGTGTGCTTCTATACCAGAGTGTTTTGTGTGTTTTCAGTGAATGTAATCTACAGAAAGTTCATATAATCTCATAGAAAATTTAGTGAATAACAGTATACATGTGGTGTGATGCATCGTAAAATCGTTCATCGTGCAAAAAAAATAGTGATTGTCTTCAATTCTGAGAAAATCCATCAGAAATAATTCATCGTAGATATCAGTATCAGTGCACAAAGTAATAAATAAATAAATAAGAGAATTACAAAAATTCTCTAAATGAGGTGTCACCATCTTAGACAAGTGAATAACCAATTACCTGGTTACAATATAAGTTTACTACTAGTCTTCAGTGATAAAAAAAAGTGTAAAACAACGAAAAGCAATTTCGAAATAATCTATACGTTGAATGTGGGAGCAGATCGTGCCCCAGTTCCCTAAGTTCTTGTCTTATTAAATTAGTAATCAGTTATTTATTTTTAAAACTAAATCTGTAAGTTACCCCAAGTATTTTGTTTATTTTATGTTCTGCTTCCACAGTCAGTACACCATAGTCAATATTGCAGTTTGGTGTTTTAAATCATATTTAATTCAATATCACTATTTTTAATCCTGTTATTGTGTTTTTGCAAAATTTTTTTAAATTGCGAAAGCACGGTAACTGTTGTCATTTCTAGTTATTATTTTTATGACATTTTATGCAGTTTTTACCAGTTATTACATTTATGTGCTAGTGTTTCATATTTTACGTCCCACCCCTTTTGTTTGTTTTTTTTAATTTGTATTTAGATTCTCTAATATGCTTAAATGTTTTTAACCAGTTTTGAACTTTTAATTAAAAAGTTAAAATAAGATTTTCCTTTTTCATCTAAAATAAAAGAAAAATATTTTAAGTTACGAAAAGGGAGCTTTTCCCTTGTGTAAAGAAGATCTAATTTTATTGCTTGGTTGCTAACAGTTTTTGCAGTTTTCTATAGAGTTTTCTTTGCTTTATTATCTAAAGATAAAGTAAGTCCTTTTTAAAGTGAAGGAATATATAGATATATGTTTCAAAGTGTAATTATTTTGCTTTTATTTAATTTATTTACTAAATGTGTTACTTTTATATGTCTCCCTTTTGCTTTACTGTTATAAGAAGTTCAAATAAGATATCTTTAAAGTGAGGTATATTTTAAGATCTATTTATTTTGCTAGTTTACATATTTTTACTAGCGAGGAAATTTTCTTGTTTTCAATGTGCTTTAGGGTATAAATTCGGTCTGTGTAACAATTTCTCGAAACTTGTGAGCTTAAACAAAACAAACAAACAAAAAAAAAAAAAAAAAAAAAAAATTGTAACCATGGCGGCAAAACAAATTCCGATAAATATCATTCAATTTGATGGAGATCCAGATTTACTTAAATTTTTCTTTGATCAAATTCGCGTCTGTGCAGAAATTAATAAATACAACCCACAAACAACAATTGCAATCTTAAAGGGAAAGTTAGTTGGGCCTGCACAAAAATTTCTAGCCCAAAATCCCGACCTGCAAAAGATAACAGACCTTGATTTGTTGGAAAAGGAATTTGCGTCATTTTTCGCCCCCCCTAGTAAATGTGTTGCTTCTGTTGAATTGTCCAGTTTAGCACTTATGCCTTCTGAGACGATAAAAAACTTAGCTCATAGACTAAATGTTCTTGCGGCGACTGTTTATGCAGATATCAACGACGAAAGTGCACGCAACACTATTAAACTTATGAAATTTCTAGAAGCCCTTCCTTCAAATATTAGAATAAAATTACAGGAAGAAGGCATTAATGATTATAAAACAGCAGTAGAAAGAGCACAAACCCTTCATGAAATTTTAAGGAATGAAAAAATCTTACATTCCTTACCTTCGGTACACAGACCAGAAAATCTCATCGAATCGCAACTGAAAGAAATTTCCGAGAAAATAAATGCATTATCCTTTGCCCCTCCTGATACTAAAACCGAAACTGAGCAAAAAAATCTCCAGACTAGACCAAAACATTTCGCAGGTGTTTCACGCTTCAAAAAAATTACAAAAATCGAAACTACACTAGACGTTATTCCCTACACAAATTTTCACAAAGAAAACCAGTTGTTTGTCAGTTATGTGGACGAAACAATCATGATGCTCTCTCTTGTTTTAAATGGAAAAGAGCAAATACTCAAAGAAAAAACAATTACACAAATTCCACGCCACAATTTCAGGAAAACTGAAACAGAGATACAATTTTTATGCTGATGGTCTTGTGTCTCAGTCTAATACTTCTACATCAGCAACTATTCTTTTTGACCCTGTATTACCTAAAATTTCAAGTTCGAGACTAGTTAATTCAGTAGCTTCCCAAACTTTTGACTCTATTAAGATAGCAAATAACATCAGTACACAAACAGAAAGTGATAATGTTCAGATAATTTGTAGTGTAAACACTATGTCACCATCCCTCCCTCTTGTTAAAGCCACTATAGCAAACCATGATATTACTTTATTGGCTGATTCTGGTAGTAGTATATCTTTACTTTCACAAAAATTATTCAACCAACTTAAACCTGTCTTAAAATATAAAAGACTGTCCACCGACGTCAATATTAAAACTGTCAATTCTGACGTCTCATTTTCCGCCTGCATCAGAACATCCATTAAGCTAAAACAAAAAGCGTTTTCACATCACTTTTATATTGTTGACATACCCGAGTCTTCCAGTTTTGAAGGCATTTTAGGTTTTGATTTCATAACTAGATACAATGTTGTCATCGATACTTTTAACAAGTGTCTCCATGTCAACAATAATTTCTCTGTTCCTTTAAAAACCAGTAAAGAATCTTCTGGAGAGAAACAATCAAAATCATGCAATTCTTTGAGTGAAGTTGTATTGAATCAAGCGGTGTTCTTAACTCGAAAAATTATAGTAGAACCTCAACAACAAATATGGTGCTCTGTTTACACCTCCAATAACATTAACAATGACAGAAATTATCTATTTGAATATTTGGCACAAACAAAAGAATTAATAGGAAATGATGCCATTATTCAAATGAACAAATTATCCAATAAAAGAAAGAAAACTTCACAAATACATCATTTCTTCTCAATAACACTTAAAAACACTTCTGAAAAGACCATTCATCTCCCTAAACACACAAAAATAGGTCAATTATCTGAGATTGAGGAAATTCGCGACTATACTTCTGAAATGTCTGACAAGCAAAATAACTCAGAACTGCACTTTGTAAATTATATTCAGGCGTCTAATGAAATCTTACAAAAAAGAAAGCAGGAGTTATCGGCTAATGATTTTAAACTTTCTCACTTAAAATCTGATGAAGCAAGGAACCTAACTAAATTGCTACTTAATTATTATCCTGCCTTTTCCAAATCATTAGACACACTTGGTCACACTGATAAAATTGTACCTGATTTAAAATTCATTAATGATTACCCCATAAAGACTCTCCCTTTCCCTCTCCCCCAAGCTGTGCAAAAGGATGTTTTAAATCAAATCAAACAGTTACTTGATGCCAAAATCATTGAGCGTCATTGTTCCGAATGGGCCTGTCCCATGCTCCTTGTTAAAAAGAAACCAGACGGTACAGGTATACAGAAATATAGACTCGCATTAGATCTCAGAATGGTTAATACTATAATTCAAGGTTCGTCTTATCCACTGCCAAAAATTCAAACTATTATTTCAAATCTTTCACAATATCGTTTTTTCTCTTCTCTCGACTTTCATCAGGCATATCATCAGATTGATTTGCCTGCAAAATTTCAAAATCAGCTCACATTCACTACAATGTTCGGTTCTTTTCGGTATAAGAGATTAGTATTCGGCTTAAAAACGAGCGCCTCAGTGTTCCAAGCTTTAATGGACTCGTTACTTGATGAATTACAGTTAGAAGGTGTCTATACCTACCAAGATGATCTTATTGTTGGTGCCAATTCATATCAAGAAATGTGTGATAAGTTGGATAAAATTCTTGCAATATTAGTAAAATATAATTTAACGCTGTCCCCTAACAAATGCACTTTTCACAAAACCAGTTTAGATTATCTTGGATTTCACATAGAAAATCAAACTATTTCTCCTGTTCAGTCGAACATTGTAAAAATAACATCTTTTCCAACACCTACAACTAAACGTCAATTAAAAGCACTCATAGGCGTCATTACATTTTACAAATCTCTGGTTCCATCCTTTTCTGAACTTGTACAACCTCTCATAAACTTAACTACTCCAAAAGCCAAATTTAAGTGGACAAGCAAACATCAAAAAATTATGGACACCATACAGAAGATATTCTTTAATCCACCCATGGTTAGATTACCTGACTGGAACAAAAAGTTCTATTTAAATACTGATGCGTCAAATATTGCCATTTCTGGCGTCTTACTACAAGAACATGATAAACAACTATTACCTGTTGCATACTTTTCAAAATCTTTAAAAGCATCAGAAAAAAAATATCCTGCACTTAAATTAGAACTCATGGCGATTCATAAATCAGTTACTGCTTTCAAATATTATTTATACAACAGAGAATTTGTAATACTTTCAGATAGTAAACCATTAGAAAAGTACAACAAAACTACAAATCCGGCTGATATTATCTCTCGCTGGCTCATGGATCTCTCAGAATACACATACAAATTTCAACATATTCCAGGTAAAAAGAATGTACTCGCTGACTATTTATCTCGCTGTAACTTTGAAAATAATCAACAGACTTTAGCTACAAACCCTGAACTTATTCATGACACTCAACCCTTACCTATTGTAGAATGTGATACTCCACACTCCAGCTCGACTGATTCTAATATGCATGTTAACTGCCTTATTTCTGGTACACAAACAAATCCTGACCCTTTATTAGAAATTTCGAATGAAACATTTGCTACTGAACAACAAAATGACCCTACTTTGTCTGTTGTTTATAAAGAAATCTTAAAGAATGGATCTTCTCAAAAATTTCCTAACTACTTCATTCATCCTGATTCGAAAGTATTAATGTTAAAGAAGGAAAATATTTTTAATAACACTTTTTCGTATCACATTATTGTTCCAAATTCACTTAAAAGCAAAGTCTTAACAATTTCACATTTATCTCACTTTGGCTTTAATAAAACTTATGAATTCTTGTCAGGTAGATATTTTTGGAAGGGTATGTATGTAGACACTTTAAACTTTGTTGCATCCTGTATCAAATGTCTTCAAACTAAACATCACCAAACTCCACCTGCACCCTTACAGCCCACATACACTCCCAGGTACCCTGGTCACACTATCAGTACAGATCTCCTTGGACCGTTTGCTAATGGAAAATATGTTTTAACTATCACTGATCATTTTTCAAGACATATTGAACTCTTTCCACTTAATGACATATCTGCGAGTAAGGTTGTTAAATGCTTATTCTCTTACATAACCACCTTCGGGAGACCTTCAGTTGTCTTATCAGACTTAGGACCCCAGTACACTTCTCAGGTATATAACATTTTTAATGATACAATGGGCATTAAGGTATTACACAGTTCTGCCTCGAGACCACAATCAAATGCGATTGCAGAACGAATCAATAAATCAATCAAATATTCAGTTAATATTCTTTTACAAGAAGGTCATTCATTCGAAAATGCAGTATTTATACACAAATCACTTTATAATGGTTCGAAACATGCAACTACATTATATTCTCCTAATTTTCTTCATTTTGGACGTGAACTTTCTCTAATTTTTGACACTTTTGATCAGTCGTGCAACCAACCCTTTCTTGATAAACATATTGAAGTACACAAATTACTTGATGATTTGAGTAAGATATATCACAAAGCCTATAACAACATTAAATCTGCTCAAGATAAAAGATATAAATATTACGGTCAGAAAGCTAAATTAAGATCCATTTTCTTAAAAGATATTGTATATCTAAAATCAAATGACAAGTTTAAAGCTAGGTATACTGGTCCATATATTGTCACTTGTAAACATTCCCCTGTGTCATTCTCAATTAAAAGGTTGTATACTCCTGATAACACAGCATTTCGGGTACATATTGATAGACTTTTACTTGCACCTCCTCGTTATGGACATTTATTTGATGCGTCAAGTCATATAAACAACACTAACTTTAATACGTTTTATCAACCTCACACATACAATCTAAGAAACAGAAGCTAATGTAAATCACTATTTATTATTTTTATGTCTTGTTTTATGATACCACATATCCAACCAAAGAGCTCATGGTTGTGTGTATGTTGTTTTTGACTGATCTTTAACAATATCATGGCTGGTCCATCATTGTTGCTCTGAAGATCTCTTAGGAACAATATTAGGTATCATTGTTATCCTTTAACACTTAGATATGTCTTCAAACTCACTAAAATTTTATTTACTTTTATTTTGTTTTCTTTTTGCAGTACACTTAAAATTTCTTTGACAATACTCATTAATTCAGTATTTTTCCACTAACTAACCTTCCACTTAACATTTCTTGTACAGTAAGTCAAACATATTATAGTTAGATAAACAGGTACTGTAGTTTGGAAATGTAAACAAAAGATTCATGTAATTAAACTAAACACAGTTTTTATATATGACTTGTTCATCACCCCACTCGATTGTGACACATTTTTCGTCTCTCTTCACTCTAGGATTGTCTGCCCATATTAGTTATTATATGATATACATTTTTGTTTTTTTTTTTCTTTTTGAATTCTTCCCTTTGAAGTCTTGTTCCCGTTCAAAATTAAGGCCCTAAGGGTTCAAGCTTCATTGTGTTGAGAGACAAAATTTTGGAATTGGAGTTTCGATTCAAATTTTTGAATTGTGATTCCAATTCACATCAATTCAAATTTTTTTTCATGTAATTCGACGTGGGCTCCTTCAGAAGACCGCTAGTGCCTTCGGGGGAGCATCACAATTCCCTCCTCATCTAAGGCTAGGCCCTAAGCCGATGCCATAATACTTGTGTTGTACACAAGATTCAGGGTGACGCATATTTTTTATGGGCGTGCTTGGAGCACCTCTTTTTTGTCATCCTATGCTTCGGCATGAAACACTTTTTACAAAAACATTTTTATTTTTTAATATACATCATATTACTCTTTTTAATTTTTTTGAAAAATATAGTGCTATTATGTTATTTTTGTGTATTGCCATTTTATATTCATTTAGTATTAGTTTCATGTTTTGTGTATATGTTTCAAAATTTTATTTATGTCATGATAACAATCAAAGCTGCAGTAAGATTTTTGTACTGTCTGAGTCGACTCAACTTATACATATAAAATACAGTACTACCTTGGATCCATGAAATACAAATATAAAAAATATAGAGACTTTAGAACTGCTGACTGTTTTTGAATACAAAAGTCTCCATTATCATGACGTTAAATTTCTACATATATAGATAAAAAAAAAAAAAAAAAAAACTTTTGCATTTATGTATGTTTTTATGTTATAATATTTTATGCTAGCCTATGCACATTGGACAGCAAAAGTTTTTTTTGTGGTGCACCGGGTGATATATATAACGATTATTTCGTTATATATTGGTTATTTTATTAAATTATTCCTTCCCCCCTGTCTCTGTTCAATTCAAAATCAGTTTTAAATGTCCTTCATTCACTTTCCATTTTTTTCCCTCGGCTAGCTTTTCTCTAACCGAAAAATCGGCAGCTGCTTAACTTTGTGAGAAATACACTCACATATTAATCAACCGTTTAAAGCTATTTCCAGATGTCTGCTATTTCCGATCGAAGCAATTCTGCATTACCTTATTTGGACATCATCTCTGTTTCGCGGTTAAAATTTATGCTTACGCTTCTTTTTCCTTTCTCAACAAAAACCTAAAAAGAATTTAACATCTGCGCAGTAAAAATCTCATGTCCCTTTGGTGTGCCTCTTTATTAGACAAAACAACACGTGTAACATTCTATCGTTTGGCAACCTTTTCTTTCCCATCCTAGCTAGGAATCCAAATTGAATTCTTATCTTGCCGGCTGCATTTTAACTGTTATTTGGCATATACTATCCATTGTGCATGGGCGAACTTGTGTGTGTTGGCGATTTTCTATCATGCCAAAAGTGGCAATTTGTTGCTATGTACGACGACACACGTCTCTCTGCTCTCGTCTGGTAAACTTGCTAATCGCTGTTCGGAGATTTTCTCCGAGTACTGTATGTGTGCCCCCCCTAGTATCATATGTATGAATAAAAAAATAACTTAGCAATCATTGTGGGGTTTTTTCGTACATCTGAACCTGGATACATGATCATTTCGTTCTTCTAAATGCCTTAACAAATATTCTCAACTGTCAATCCCCCTTACAAAACTAACTAGCACAGTTCGAGTCATGTGACATCTTGAGTTGTCTTCACGAAGACTGTATTTCCTTTTCGAAATACAGATACCATGTAATGGTGCAAATGATCCACAATGAT
>CAXHSM010000970.1:0-13000 GCA_964019185.1 Maratus speculifer | reverse complement strand
TGTATACTCTTTAAAAAATTGTGTTTTTACATGTGGTTTTGCAGAAATACATGGTCAATCCAGTATGCAGATTGCATCTTTTTTTACTTATCCGTCATAGTATAGGGTAAGTCTTGCAATCATTTTTTTACCTATTTACACGTTTCAGATACTGGAGATTCCGACAAACATATTTTTAGAAAAAAAAAGTTGTCTGTCTGTCTGTCCGTTTGTCTGTGTGTCTAACGCTTTTTCTCACGAAAACGCTGAGATAGAAACTTAAAATTTTGTATGTACGTAGTATGTAGGAATGGACGAAGTCTCTTTAATATCAATAACCTTGATTATCCGGAAATATTTTTTCGGACACTTGAAATATTTGCTCTGGTGAAAGGCTTATTATAAAATTTCGATTTTTTCAAAGAAGCAATTGTAAAAGACAATAGAAAACATAAAATTTGCATAAAGAATGAAGTCGATCGTATAATTAGTTGTCGAGATATTTTTAATCGTTTTTTCTATATTTTTAATTTTTCATCACCTTGTATGAAATTCAAATTTCTATTGAAATACATATTTTAATAAAAAATGAAACGCTTATTTTAACGCAGTAAATTCTTCGTTAATATAATTACCATTTTTGATTTATAAGGATGTTTCTTTTACGCAATTCTCTGTCACTTGGTTTTATTTTCATATTTTATAGTATGCATATACATGATGCATGTGTGTGGCTCACAATGACTAGTTTTTCTTGAGTTAGTTTTCCAATAGAAATGACGAATACAGAAAACCTGATTTTGGATAAGGCAAGTTTAAGAATTCACATCCTGAAATCATTAAAAAAAATCTCAAATTTAACACACTTATATAGATTCTTGTTGCTGCTTCTGACAGAATATTTAAACTTTTACTAATTTTAAAATTTATGGTTTGATTTAAAAAAATGAAAAGTAACAGGTTTGATTTTATTATATTATTTATATACAAAAGTTTATTTCTCCATTTTGACCACTTGTCATTTTTTCGAATTTTTTATTACCATTTCGCTTACTTATCTTTCTTTGTATTTTTAGCACAGTCTTTGTGTTTCTACTTTCTTTATTCAATACCTTATTCAATAATATCACCTTTGTTAAAAGTAACATCATTGCTGAATTTTTTTATTTTATATTAAATCTAACAAACTAGATAGATTGTCCTCCAAAATCCATTGCTGTTTTAGAATCTATTTTTGATTGAAGAACATTGCATTTCTTATGTGCCTACCAAAATGTTTTTTACGAGATTTTAAAACTTTTTTCTTTACTTATAAAAGTATCAGAATTTTAAAAGTGCCCTTCATCTTAAATTTATTCCTTTGTTTAAAATTATCTGCATAGTTCAAGAAAAGTAAGAAAAAGTAATTGAACTGTACGAAGGAATCCATGTTTATTATATTAGAAAAGTACATTTTGCAAAATAAATATAAATATACACAATAATTCTGATCATTTCGTTATAATGAAATGCTTCTAAAATAGATGAAAAAAAAGAGTTTTTGCATTGCTTCCTTGAGTTTAATTATAAAATGCACTTATTAAATCAAATTTCTCTTTAAAATTTTATAAAAGATTGAAGATTTATATCCTAATAGCGTCAGAATTTGATAATGAATATTTTCAATTGTAATAGAAAATTCCCCAATAAAAGGTTTTAATACTTTTGCGACATATTATGCATTTTATTGCTGAAATTCAGATGTTGGATTATGTTGCAATTATTTACAATTATTTCGTTAAAATTTTAGATTCAAGATCTTTGTCGAATTAAGGAATTATTACAGGTAGGTGCATTGATGTTACAAAGAATTTAACACCCTTCATACATTATCAGAATATTAATTTATAACTGCAATATCTTTTAGTAAATAAATTAAAATAAAAATTGTACTTGTAATAAGGGTATTATTACAAGGGTAATATTGTAGTTACATTGTAATTGTTTGCATATATGAGATGGATTTTACGTAAAAGAAATGAAAGCTTAATGTTTTTGAAATTACAATTCTGAATTTTTAACGAATTTCGGAAAAAAATTGAAGATCAAAAATTTTAAAAATTTTGAAATAAAAATCTTCTTATAATTTTAATTCAGAAATCAATTCGTTAACGATTTTTTAAATATATATTATATAGAATATAACATATTCACATTTTGTGATATTCTGTATTTAAAATTTAGTTTAAAAAAAACGCTGGTTTTTATAGATGAAAAAATATTTAAGGTATTTTATTGTTTGCATGGCTGTGAATAAGTTCTAATAACAAAATAAAAAAACAAGTCCTTGTTATTTCTTTTTAAAAACTTTATTTCTTCCATAATAACAACGCTTGTCGAGAATTGTTTTATATATTCTTTGAAAAATGGAAAGATTTTCTACATCCTGATTTTGTCGAAAGTTTTATTCTTTGACAATAAACATGTAAGAAGGAAAAAAATCCATTTAAATGGTTCACTAAACTCAATCTAGATTCCATTTCGTAAATTTTACATTTAATAGATTGTTTATTGATAACTCATATCATTAAAATTACGAAATACAAATTCTCAAAATCTGGAAGTCTGTTTATGTATTTTAGAAAATAATTGCAATATAACGTACGTATTAAAATTAGAATATCGTTATAAAACATTTCACATTTCAATAACACATAAAATTTTACATTCACATTTTATTGAATTTAAGAAAAAAACAATATTTCGGTTTCACTGGCGCTAATTTTCCTGAGAAATATATAAAAAAGGACATTGTTAGAAAACTGATACCACTGTAAATATCTTAAAATTTAATTTCAATTTATTTAAATATATTTTTAATTTAAATAACTTTTAGATATAATACTAACATCTTGCATCCTCTTGTCTCAAAATGATGAAGATTAGAATTGATACGCATTAAATAGTATTTATTTGTTATTTAGATAGAAAGAAAAATAATTATATCTTTGCTACTTTACATCATTGAATACATAATATTGCCATAACACATGTAAAATCTAATAAATCTCATAACAAAACCAACATTATTAAATAAAAATATTTTTACTCACGTTATTCAACAAGAGGATTGCTATGTTCTCTATGCAGAGAGCACATTGGAAACAATTACGACTTTTTACCATAGGGCAATTTATCGCAAAACAGACCATCGAAAATTTTAAAATATTGACAGTATCAGTTTTTACTAATTTTATCTTTTAAGTTAGAATTAATATTGCCAATTCATTAACCTGAGTAAGATGAAACGATGTTGAGAAAAAAATTAAGATCTTAGGATATAACAACATCAGTACACTCTTCTATTATTTTCATATGAAAACTGAGTAAGAGCACATTACAAATTACTTGTACTAGCTTTACTAAACTGAACAAATCCACAGTATCGTCAGCAATGAAGTCCCTTTTACATGTAAGAGAGTTTGAAACTATTACATTTTTATGTTATGTCCTTTGTAATATTAAATAATATTTGAATATCTTTAATGATACTTTGAAGGGAATTTTAACGAAAGAAGCTATTAAATCTTCGTTGAAACATACACTATATTTTAATTTAAGCAGAAATTATTTCAATGTATCCAGAAAATATTTCCAGTTAATATATTTATAATTATAATATAACCAGACTTTAAAACAAGTACTTGATTATGAAATGCCCTAACCATTTTCAACAAACTAAACATTCAAGAACGCTAGTACATATGTTATCACATTTACATTATAATCTTTAAAACTAAATATTGATAATGAATTATAAATGTTAATTATTATTCTTTAATTATAAAAATTTTTTAGAACTCAATTAAAAAAATAATATTTTATCCCCACATTTACATTACGGATTTCCATTTTATAACTATACTAATTCAATAAAATAGCTGTAATTTTTTTAAGAATAAATATTTTTAAGTTAATTTTATCGTGACAACTGTTTTTTGTTACTTATCAACTAACTTGTTATTTGATATCCTAAAAATAAAAATTGGATTGAAAGTTAACATTATCCATACTTTATTCAGTATGAATTCTTATGCTAACTTTCTCGAAGCTTTTCAAAGATATTTAATTTCTGCATTAAAGTAATGTATACGGATCTCATTAATTCATTATGAATACGCTTTAAGTATTAGCGCGCGGTTTGAGGTAAAGGAGTTATGATTAAATAAGCAAGTTATATAAATTTTGATTATGTTGTAATAATGAGAACTGATTTTGTGATAAATTAAGAGAAAATGCGTTATTTATTCCACATTCAACATTTTGTAATACAAATGATTTTCGCTTACATTAACACAAAACATTTGGAGATTATAACTGAAAATTATCCCACAATTTAAAAATGAATTGAAGATTTTATGACTATTTTTAATATTTAATGATACTAAAATTTTTCGATGTAAATCAGTACATAAAAGAGTGCGGGAAACATCTGTTTGATTATTCTTTTCAATAAATCTAACAAAGTACGGTAAATTAAGCAAGGAAGAGAGTAATCTAATATGTAAAAAAAGGAAAAATTGTGCGCCTGCAAATCTATGCAAATCTACAGTGTGAAAGCCAGAATTGTGAGATGTTACGTATTAATGCGCATTCAAAATAATTTATTAGGTATTTGTACCCTATATGGACAGGGCTCTCAATGTGGACACTCCTAATATTTTTAAAGGTAATAATTTTGATCGAGAGATGGCTCAAAATTTTCGCGAAGAAAAGCAGTTGAAAAGATAATTAAGCTGGAAAGTGTAAAAAAGCGCGCTGTTCGTCATTTAGGAAGAAACTTGTTGTTTCGAGATGTACTGATCTTAATTACTTGTAAGCTTAAATTCTTATTAGATATGGTAAAATTACATTAAATGTTGAAAAGTGGAATATTTTAGAAAGCTAATAAAACATATTTTCGATTGCTATTGCATATTTTGCTTAAAAATATTTTCCTAATTCATTTGTTACAAGATTTATTAAAACTACGACCGGTTCCCAATATGGACAGCTTATGTCCCCATCGACTACAACTGTAAGAAAGAAGAAAATTCAACGTAGCCAAGCAATAAATTGAAAAGGCATCAAAGTGGTAAAATCTTTGTTTAACAGGATGCCATTTCAACAATTCCCCAAAAACCTTCCTCCAAAAAAACCCTTGTAGAAAAATAAAAAGAAGCCCCCCTCCCCAGTAGGTTATATGTTGGCGAAATCGTAAGTACCAATGGTATGACTACCTCAACAAAGGAGAGCTGGTACTGCTTCTTTTGCAGTATTGATGCTTTTTCATACATGCGGCCATGCATCACATGTGGCAGGTATGTTCATGAGGATTATGTGGGACTTACTGCCCATGGTGAAAAAGTTTCTATTTGTCCATGCTGTGAGAACTGAGTAATAACAGATGCAATAAAGCTAAGCAAAACCAACAATATTATTTCATAATATTTACTAGTAACTAAGGGGCTTTGCATGGGTCTTCGAAGGGTAAAAACCGAGAATGACCCCCCCCCCCTCTTTCTAAAATGCATGTTCTGAAGATATTTACTGTCCCCCTCCTCCTCCGAATAGTTTAAGATACATTTTTTTATTCCCTCTCCTCTGAAATCCCTTGAAAATGTGGCTCTTGGATACACACTTTCTAGAAAGTCAATAAGGAAACACTTGTCCATAATAGGGACAGGTAGTTCCTTATATGGACACTTGTAAACATTTTTTTGTTTTTAATATTTAAATTATACCAGGATAATTAGAAGGTCGCTAATTTTAATAATGAAAGTCAATAGTCCAAAGCTAATGGTCACATATTTTTGGATTCCTATGACTTGTACATGGGGGTGAAAAAAATACATTTTCCTTAGGGTGTCCATATTGGGTACAGGTACCTTATTTCATTTTTAATTATTAGAAAAACAATAATTTAACCGCAATTTCCTATTAATTTTAAACATTTCTCGTTACAGCAGTTTCAAAAATTAAAAATGCACAATAAAATCATTAAAAAAAAATAACAATTACTTTTCTGTTGCATAATTTTCATGCGAAAAATAAAAATGAAATAAATAGTTTAAAGATTTTTTTAAATATCAATTTTTTAATTATTTTATTTTTTTAATAAATGCATCACATTGTAAATATCATGGATGTGAACGTTTGAATATATACCATCATACTAGATTATATATGCATATTGACACATGATAAAAACGCGAACCTCAAAATTGTACAATATTGGCATATTCCAATACACCAGTTCTCTGAATTTCATTAGGTCATATTCAAATTTATTCCATACACACATATGTCCATCTAATAAGACCCTGATTTCAAAATTAAATTTCTCAAAAACAAAGATTGATAGAATTATGCAGTAAACTGTTTGTTTATTAAGTAAGCTGTAAAAATCTTATTCAGAAGTTTCACACTGTGAATATTTTGAAAATATTACGTTCTGATTGCAGAGAATGCTTCATTTGACATTTTTTTAAATTTTCGATTGCTTGCAGAGAGCGATTTTTTTTGGCTTACAGTTAAATAATTTGACGATTTTCGGAATTAAATTTCTGAAATTTAAAAACTTGGAAAAATTTAGTTCGAAAAATCGTTAAAATATGGCACAGTAAGCCGTAAAACTCGTTATTTGCAAGCAAACTAAAACGAGAAAAATATAAAATCAAGCGTTTATTGCAATAAGAACGCAACCTTTTCAATGTATTCTCCGATCGAAACTTCCATATAACATTTTTACAGCTCACCTAATAAACAAACCGTTTACAGCATAACTCTATCGATCTTTGTTTTGAGAAATTTAATTTTGAAATCGGGGTCTTATTTACTGGACACCTCGTATATATACGTGTGGGTATGCATGTATATTACAATTTTCACAAAGGTTTAGATCCCTAGAACTGATTCTTAGTGAAGAACTGGAATAATGATGGATTATTGCTTTTTCATTGTTAACTGTATAGTAATAGTTTAATTTTAAAAATATTTTTCAAAAGAAATAATCTTTAAATGATGGCAAAACCGAATACTTTAGCTGATTTAATAATATTAAGAAATAACCAGATATTATCTTAAATTGCGAATTATCTCTGGTCGGGATTTGCTACGTACGTGTCTATAAATGCTAATAGAGTTCCTAATGTGATTATGTTATTAAAAAAAAGTCATTCAAAAATATTATTTGATGATTTTCCAGTAATTAAGTTTCAATCTTCTCACTTTGGGTCCTGTATTACCTAATTACACGGGTTGTTTCAGCATATCAAATTAAGAATTGTTATTTGCAATTTTCAAGGAAGGTTGGCTAGAATTTAAACTTTATTTAGTGCGGTTTTCTCAAATAAAAATGAAAGAAAATTACACACATGAGGGATTACAGTTTGTAAACTTTAGTGAAAAATCTCATACAAATATTCTGCACATTAGACTATTTTTAAACACGTTAAAACTAAGGTTTACATTCAGCATCGCTACTAGCAACTTCTTATGTGGCAAATCCAGTAATCACCAATAACTGCTATGATATGTATTGATATCAATGGTCTTCACGTTTGAATTCATGATTTACTCTTTCATTTTTTTGTCTGTATTCGAACACAATTTTTGTTTTATTAACCAGAAAAAAATCTCAATTATTGTCAAAAAGATTCCGTTTATAAATACTCTAATTTTTCTCTTCAAATATAAGAAAAAAAATCATTACTATTATTATATACTAAGTGAATGTTGTTAACAAAGTTTATTGTAGTTAATTAAGCATTTCCGGACGGGTAATATATAGATGCATCGCCAAAAAGTGCATGTTGGATTTATTTTCGTCACCATTAATGTATAAAACTAATGTTTGACTTTTTTAATCTAAGTATTGTTTGGTGTTTTACAATTAAAGGAACTTACTCCTACTTAAAAAAAAACTAACTACTTAAAAAAGGTGTACCCTCTATTAAAATGTCTGTACGAGATATC
This sequence comes from Maratus speculifer, assembly GCA_964019185.1. Classification (NCBI taxonomy): domain Eukaryota; kingdom Metazoa; phylum Arthropoda; class Arachnida; order Araneae; family Salticidae; genus Maratus; species Maratus speculifer. The sequence continues at coordinate 5,026 of CAXHSM010000970.1, read as the reverse complement.
GTCCCGAAAAGGTTAAAATGAAACATTATAATTCCATTTCACAATTTTCATCTTTCCTTTTTAGCATATAGTACCGAAATATGTCTATGTTATAATTTTTAAAGCATTATGCAATATAGTTTGCTACTTTATGTAATCTTAATTATTATGGAAATTTTGATTATATTATTCTGGATGTGTTAAACACTACTGCACATTTTGAAGTATTTTTGTGTGTTTGTGTGTGAAAATGTAATTACATATAATTCATATTTTGATTAGAAGTATAGAAAATATATTCTTCATGATTTAGAAATGCATTTGCATAGAAATAGCTTTCAAATGTAATTAAGTCTCATTATAAAACAAATTATATCGTTAAAATGCAAAAATTTTCAAAATATAGTAGAACTTTATTTCTTACGATTGGATATTCAGTGCATGAGTGTATTTATATTTTTTTCTTTGAGTTTTTACATATTTCTAGAAATATATCTTGATATGAAATAAAATTTATATGCACAGACTTCATGGCACGTAATTTAAAAATATTTTTTCTTACTTTTAATCATGATTCCAAAACGTAAATTTTATGAATTTTCTGTTATTTATAATAATGAAGGGAGAAATTTGTAAGTGTATTTACGATGTTCTGAAGAGACAGCTCAACTTAAAGCCACAAAATTTGGAGGGAAGGTACCTGTATACATAAAGTTCTGAATCTTGAAGCCCAATTTTTTATTTTTTAATTAGATTTTTTTAATTTAATTTTTCTGCTATTTTTAGTGGGTTTCATTTATGTTTCAGGGTACTTTTTCCGCATTAGTGAAAAGATTATGGTTTCATTCTTTTATTACGTTGTAGTAAATTTTGTCTTCTGTTCAATGAAGTTCATTCGGAATTCACAAAGCAATTTTCCTAGATTTAGAGAATTATTTAATGTGATTTTAGTGTTTTTTCACATTTTGTGACAATTTTTTGGTATTGGTAGAAGGAATTTTATTCCAAAAGTTTAGCCTAATTTACTACTTTGTCTGTTTTAATATTTCAGATTCATAGATTTTAATGCAATTTTTAGCCTTTTTCTTTCTTTTAGCGTCAGCTCTTTAAGTGTTATTTATAAAATCTTTCCGATAACAACCTATCCTATTTGAGTAAATTTCCACCTCTGCAATTTTTTAATATTTAGTTATTTTTAATGTTGTTTTCAATGCAATTTTTTAGCACTTTTATGCCATTTTTGTCCCATTTCAAGGGGCGGAGGAGGCGAAACGCAAAAAAAATTAAAAAATATGACAATGTTGTCTGAAACTTTGTGGTTGAAACTTTAAGATAGTGTATTACACCTAATACAAATTAAAAGAATAAGGCCCGGAAAAAATTGTGGGAGGTTAGGAGGGCGTTTTAAAAAACCCAATCTAAAAATTAAATGCACAGAACCAATTAATTGCAATGAAACTTGAAACAATTACGTCGGACTTCGTTACAAAATAGGGATTGCTTCGCGATACCAATCGACACACTAAGCGATCACGCGGAGGATTGGTGAATATAGCGACAGGAGGGCGGAGCCACCCCCTAATCTACTAAAAAAAAAAAAAAAAATACTTAGATACAGTTACTTCACTGATTTTAATTCTATTATATCGACGACATCTACTTTGACCTCGATAATTTAAGATTGTACAAATTTAACAACAATTGTGTATATTTGATTAATGGGTTAAGAAAATGTATTTTTTCTAATTTAACCTTTGTTAGCAATATTTCGTTTCATTCGCGATTCTCTTAGCGAAACCATTCAGCAAAGCTAGTGCAGGCTGCAGATATTTAAAAATAAAATATACTTAGTGAAAAATGAAAAAAAAATATCTAATTAACTCGTTATAATTATTCTGGGTTTAGGTAGGTTATTATCTAATGTTAATAACATTTATATGTATATACAGGGTGTTTCTAAATTCTTGGTACAAACTTTAAGGGGTGATAGTACGCATCAAGACAAACAATATTAAACAGGAAACTAAGGGTCCCAAACGTCTTCCGAAGGAGATAGGGACCATTGCTTCGCGATACCAAACGACACACTAAGCGATCACGCGGAGGATTGGTGAGTGTAGCGACAGGAGGGCGGAGCCACCCCCAATCTACTAAAAAAATACTTAGATACAGTTACTTCACTGATTTTAATTCTATTATATCGACGACATCTACTTTGACCTCGATAATTTAAGGTTGTACAAATTTAACAACAATTGTGTATATTTGATTAATGGGTTAAGAAAATGTATTTTTTTCTAATTTGACCTTTGTTAGCAATATTTCGTTTCATTCGCGATTCTCTTAGCGAAACCATTCAGCAAAGCTAGTGCAGACAGCAGATATTTAAAAATAAAATATAGTTAGTGAAAAACGAAAAAAATATCTAATTAACTCGTTATAATTCTTCTGGGTTTAGGTAGGTTATTATCTAATGTTAATGTCAGTATTATCTTAAAAATAAATTATAAACATAAAATTAAAAAATTGCCGATAGAGGGAGCTTTAGACTTGGGAGTAACGTACAACTAACTTTTATTGTTATTTTTTGCATCTCATAAATTTTTTTTAGAAGCTTAGAAATAAGTTTAAATTTTGAGATGAAAATCTGAATCGTTGGGAGTGGTTAAGTAGCGCAAACTGAACTGTGTTGTATGGGGGTGGGGAGTTTCAAATTTCAAATGATTATCAAAAACGGAAAAAATTGGTCCATTCGTTTGCGGTTTTCGCTAAAACTATACTTTATGTCAATATTTCCTTGAAAATAAATTTTAAAGAAAAATTTAGAAAAATTCCGTTAGAGGTCGCCTTAAACTTTAGAGTAACTGACAACTATTTTTAACCGTTATTTTTTGTATCTGATTAAATGCTTGCAAAATCTCATACTTAGATTTTGAGCCCAAATTCTAAATCGATGGGAGGGGTTAAGAAGCGCAAACTGAACTGTGTTCAAGAGTTGAAATGAAACCCTACCCACCCCTCGAACATAGTTCCATTTTCCGCTACTTAATTACTCACAACGATGTAGATTTTGAGCTCAAAATTTAAGTTTGAACTTCTACAAGCATCTAATTAGATATAACAAACAACGGTTAAAAATAGTTGTTGGTTGCTCTAAAGTTTAAGGCGCACTCTGACGGAATTTTTTGAAAGACATCTTTAAAATTTATTATTGAGGAAATATTGACATAAAGAATATTGTTAGAGAAAACAGCAAACGAATCGACAAATTTTTCCGTTTTTTATAATCATTTGAAATTTGAAACGCTACTCAGTTTGCGCTACTTAACCACTCCCAACGATTTAGATTTTCATCTCAAAATTTAAGCTTATTTCTAAGCTTCTAAAAAAATTTTATGAAATGCAAAAAGTAACGGTAAAAAATACTTGTACGTTACTCCAAAGTCTAAAGCGCCCTCTATCGGCAATTTTTGAATTTTATCTTTATAATTTATTTTTAAGATAATACTGACATAAAGGATAGTTTTAGTGAAAACCGCAAACGAATCGACCATTTTTTCTGTTTTTTATAATCATTTGATTTTTTGGACGTCGCCCCACAGTTCAGTTCGCGCTACTTAACCACTCTCAACTATTTAGATTTTGAGCTCAAAATTTAAGTTTATGCCTAAGCTTCTATAAAAAAGTAATGAGATGCAAAAAATAACGGTAAAAAATAGTTGTTCGTTACTCACAAGTCTAAAGCGCCCTCTATCGGCATTTTTTGAAATTTATCTTTATAATTTATTTTCAAGACAATACTGACATAAAGAATAATTTTAGTGAAAACCACAAACGAATCGACCAATTTTTCTGTATTTTATAATCATTTGAATTTTTGGCCCCTAAACTTGAATGGCGCCTATCTCCTTCGGAAGACGTTTGGGACCCTTAGTTTCCTATTTAATATAGTTTGTCTTGATGTGTACTATCACCCCTTAAAGTTTGTACCATGAATTTAGAAGCACCCTGTATTTAGGGGTGCACAACCTGTGGCCCGCGGGTCAAACTGATACCAGTAATTTTATGCAGAACAATTTTCCTTATAATAATGACATAAACTTTGCTATGGAAAAAAAACAAACGTCACTTTTCAAATATTCTGGTGTCAAACGATTTTCTGGCAAAAAGGTTGTGCATCGCTAATATATATATATTATTTATTTTATTTTTATTTTAATTTCTTCACTTATTTATAACTAGCGGCCTTCGCCCGCTACGCTGGTCGGTTTATCTAAAGAAATCTTGAAGAAGTAGTTAGATAAGGTTCAGACATACATTAAAAAAAAAAAAAAGCAAGTCGATCATTCAAAAAACGTTGGGAAATATCAAATATTTACTGTAATTTTTTAAGAAAAACAAAGTTTCGAAAAAAAAATTAAATCGAAAAAAAAATTACACTGACATATTATTGCAAGGAAATTTTCCCAGAGAGAAAATTCGCCTTGAATACAATATTTCAAATTCTTTTAATTGCTTATAGGCGTTAATGCCAACATAGTGAAAAAAATTCCATGCTGGGAATCGAACCCGGGCCATCAGTATGGCGCACTGACGTTCTACCGACTAAACCACATGGAACGACAGCCAGCTTGAAACTTTCTCATACTTAAGTAGACTGGCGAAAACATAACGATAGCGCGTTTTAAAATCGCACAGTGACATCTATTGGATTTTATATGTACTAAAAAACGTTATGTACTAAAAAACGTGAGCAGCGCACCTAATAGTTTCTTTTGTTTCTTTTTGTTACTTTTTTGTCTGTTGTCCGATTTTGATGAAACAAAGCCTATACACTGCCCGGGAGTGTGCATTCTTCATTAGTGAAAACCGCATAAAAATCCATTCAGTAGTTACGAAGATAACCTCGAACAAACAGACAGACAGACAGACAGACAGACAGACAGACAAAAAATTCAAAAAAAATTTTTTTGTGTTTCATTGGTTTTCTTTTATCGCCCTGACTCCATTTTTGTCAATTATCTTCAATGTACAGACACACCGGGTC
>CAXHSM010000969.1:87500-92331 GCA_964019185.1 Maratus speculifer | reverse complement strand
TGCATATTTCAATAAACATTCCTCCCTCAAATAATGTTTAAGGTTAGCCAACACTAATTTTATCTTATTGATATTTAATAAGGAGTGTAATGTGGGTATACAGCATATACTTAATGTATTTTTTTTCTATAGAAGCATTGTATACTCCATATTTCTCAAATAAAGCTATAGCACGTTATTTAGGCACGGCGTTCATGACTTTAGAATAAGCTTTTTTTTAAGACTACAATACTGTATTATTATTATATAGCTTATTATATTTTATCTGCTTATTATCATTTTATTACTACTAAAGGTGAATTACAACAGGTATACTTATTTTTTTCGCGTGGAAGACGAAGTTGTGGGTCTATAGAAATATGAATAACAATATGCATGTGTTCACAAACTATTTATTAAATAAAATATACTTACGATAATCCACGCATTTTTTATATTATTTTCTCATTTTGTAAATGCCACACGTGACTGCTAAGTGCGCGAATCAGAGATGTAAAATTTAATAAATTTAGTCTCTAAGCTGTAGTTCTTCTTAAAATCTGAAAAAAAGTGGAATTAAAGTTGGTGAATTATTCCTTCTCAACTTTTTTTTGTTTTGTTTTGTTTAATCAAAACAATCATCAAAATTACGCATTCAGCGATAATAAGCCACCACGTTGTTGCTCATTGTCACATATGAGTCGCTCATTTTCCCTGATTCTTTCTCATCAAGAATCTCCGGCAATCGTTTACGGCAGTCCTCGACTGCGCATGTGCAATAGACTGCCGTAAGATTAATATTCTTACGGCTGCCGTGAAAATAGACACTTCGTATTTTTAACAGTTTTAATGACGAGCGACTAAATGCTCGATCGCGGCGCGGAGCTCATTGGCTGAAGTAAAACAACAGTGACGTCACGAACTTGGAGCTCGCTTCAAGCATAATCGCCAAACGCCAACTCAGGGTTGCAGGCTTTCGCGGATTATTTGTTTTGTTTACATTTTTAATATGCGCGTTAGGTGAAGACGATTACAGAATATTATAATCACGTGGTATTGCTTTTAAGTAATTCTCGGTAAAATGCAAGTAAGAATTATTGCCTGTTAGTTCCATCATCGGATTTTCTGGAATGCGAATTTACAGTTAAATAGATGCAAAGGAGTCCCTGTACCTAGCCATGTGATTCAACGACAAGAATTACTGTTTAAATTTAGTTTCCAGCTGATACCACTTTTAAAAGCATTAAGGGGTATAGTATTATTTAATCCCTGCTTTTGAGTGTGTATCTGCTAGATTAAATTTATGGAATCCATAGGAGTTTGATATGGTATTCGCTAAATTTCTGTTCAGGTATGAAATGAACTTTGTTTTGAAATTTTTTCTTTACATTTTAATGTTATATTGTATACTAATTCTGATTGTTATTCACAATTTATCGTAATTGTTTAAAACTAATATTTATTAAGTTAGTTAGTGTTTATTAACTAATATTTGTTAACTAATATCTATTAACTAATTTCTTACTAAGCCTAAAAAGAAAATGTGGTCTGTAGATTTCATTAGGCTTACTTCCTAGTAGTTATTTTTTACATGCTTTTAAGTAATAAAATTGCATTTTAAGGTTTAAAAAAAAAACATTAAAAAGTATGTTGCAAATTTATTCCTTTACCTTTTCAACCTTTCTTGTTATTGCTATTATTTCCTTGTGAATTTAAAATATGAATAATTCATTTATTTATTTTTTTAACAATAGTTACAACAGTTGTGTATCCAATTTTTTATGCAGCAGACAAACTATTTATATTTGTATAATTTATATTTCTTTGGCTGGCACCCCTTTATTAAATACCAGTAATAATTTTTATTCCTATATTGAATAGTTTTTCTTTCTTGGTATTAAATATGCATAAGTATGATTAATTTATTTTTGTATTTTATTTAACTAAATTGTTACAATAGTTTATTTTCTCAGCAATGACAAAATACAGTAAAAATTAGTATGTGATTTCTTAAAGGAACAATATTTATCAATAGTAGGAATATAGAATTGAAATTTTTAAAAAATCTGTCTGATTAGAAAATTTTCATTAGCTTGACAGTATGAATTACAATTCGGTTATATCTTCTAAGACAAAAATCTGTTTGTTTTTGGCTAATGAAGATTTTGTTAATTTCATATATTCCAAAATAGTTTCAAGGAATAACATTCCATCTTAATAAAATATTTTTATGCTGTGTGTGATTATTACTAAGGGGTTAATTAAAGGTAATAATTTTACCTTTTGTTATACTGTTTTAGATAAATTTAAACTTTTCCCTTTTAATGAGAAAACGGGAACATAAAGATGCAGTAATCAATTTTTTCCCTTTTTTCCTTATAGTAAAGTATTATGCTTTGTAACAAAAAGGAAGAGGAGGGTAAAAAATTATTGAAAAAAAGTGTGACATCATTTGTAGATAGCCCCAAATCGCATAAAGCAAGGGAAACTTGTATGTATTTAGTAATATGAATTCTGAAAAAATACATAAATCACTCCACCCCCCCCCCTTTCTCCCTTTAAAAAAAGTAAAAATTGAAATGCCACTATAGTGCATAGATTTTCATATTTTTTTATAACCTACGAAAAGCAAAATAACAGCAAATACAAGTAAAATATTTATTCATTTCATTTTCATTTATTGCTTAAAATAACATGGAATTATAAAAGAAATCCCTTTGTAATTGAACAGTGAACACTGCTCTCTGTCAGTGATAATATTTTTGCATTAGAACTTATTCTACTTAATAATCTACTGCACCTTCAAGAGATAGCGAAATGAGAATAGCAGAATGAGCTATTATTGCCCTTATCTAGAATTTAAAGAAAGAAAACATAATTAAAAAATTAAAAATCCCCCCCCCCAAAAAAAATGTACTTTTTCTCAAATTCCCCCCCCCCCCCAAAAAAAAAAAAAAAAAAAAAAAAAAAAAAAACTAAATTGTATGATGCATCTTGCGTCACCAAACCCCTCTCTGGGCATCCCTGTTGAACACTGCTCTCTGTCAGTGATAATATTTTTGCATTAGAAATGTCTTTCAATGCAAGCAATTTATCAATTTTAGCTGACAAAATTTCAACTTCAGGAGCTGTCACTTGCACTACCCTATGTTAAAAATTTTCCCTATATTAGAAATTAGATATACAAAATTACTTGCATACTTTATTGATTCAAATGAAGAGAAGTCAATAAAATATCCCTTTTTATCATGTAACACTTAAAAGAAATTATTAGTTAAAAGTATTTCATAAAAGTTTTTTATTAGATAATGCATTTAACAATAATAACGACTTGTTGCACTTGCCCCGCACGAAGGAGGGAGGGGTGAAGAATTAGAAGTTTTTATCAACAAAACAAGTGGGCATTATTTTTTCTCTTTGATTTATTAGTAAACACACACACTAGATATTTTATATCTAACAGAATTTTCATTTAATTCAATCACAGAATATTTCTGTCCTTAAAGTAACCAAAAAATTGCTATTAGAAATTTTTATTCATGTATAATTTCTTCCGTACAATCAGTATTGCATTCAGACACTTTTCTCTTAGACAGATTTCTGTGGCTTTAATGGAGGGGGAAGGGAGAAATTGCATATTTCACTATTGAAAACACAAAACCAAATCCTCCCAGGCAAGGTCGAAATTGGTTATATATTTAAAAAGGGAGGGGGGGTCATGACTCCTTTTTTGGGGAGGGGGGGGGCGTTTCATATCACTAAATAATAAGCTATTTTTATATTGAAGGCTGTTCCAAAACCCAAACTGGCTACTATTCTGATACTTTTAGCAAGTCGTTTTAATTTGTAAATACAAAAAAATGTGCATTAATATTTATAAAGGTACCAAATTTACAATTTATTAGATACCAAGAAATTGAAGAAGTTCCTGTTTTCTTATAAAAACAAAGAATGATTCAGAATTTGAGCATTTTAAGCCAAATTTTAGGATATGACATTTACAAAAATGCTGTCATGAGGGAGGAATTGGCTGTCATAACCTGAAATTCAGATTAAAATTCTACATTTTACATACATTTCCTAAAAGATTATTTTCCTTTATTGAGAAATTGAAAATGCTAATTAATCACATTTGTTCTGAATAAGTGCATTTGCGAATGTCTTGCATCTAAGATTGAAAATAACTTCTTGGATGTGTCAGATCTGTTTTGGCTTTAAGTATAGATTTAAAGAGTCAGAAAGATACTCATTGTTGAACATATGATACAGTCGACTGCACAATGTTTCGAGCACCGGACCCTCGGCGATTCCGAACCAGACGCGGCTCGCCTCAAAGAGTGGAGTGGCCCCGTTGCGGAACGAAACCTTTGCACGAGGGGGGTGGTGGTGGTCGAGAGTATGGTTTCAAAAGACGCTTGGCTCCCAAGGGGTTGTGTAAAAAAGGCGTACAAACACTGTGTTTCAAAAAACATCTGCCTGACTAGGTGTTGTGTAAAAAAAGGCGTACTGTCAACAGACGCCTGGCTCCCAATGTGTTTGTTTAAAAAAGACGCCTGAGTTGGAGACTCCCAAGGCGTACTGTCAACAGACGCCTGGCTCCCAATGTGTTTGTTTAAAAAAGACGCCTGAGTTGGAGACTCCCAAGGCGTACTGTCAACAGACGCCTGGCTCCCAATGTGTTTGTTTAAAAAAGACGCCTGAGTTGGAGACTCCCAAGGCGTACTGTCAACAGACGCCTGGCTCGCAATGTGTTTGTTTAAAAAAGACGCCTGAGTTGGAGACTCCCAAGGCGTACTGTCAACAGACGCCTGGCTCCCAATGTGTTTGTTTAAAAAAGACGCCTGAGTTGGAG